>VXAU01002736.1:3062924-3097591 GCA_013399695.1 Formicarius rufipectus
CCCCCCCTTTCTGTTCAAGCTAAATAAAAAATGATGATGTAATGAGAAGGTATTTCTTTCGTTTGGGTGTTTGTCAATTGCAGCTTGTCAACCCCTAGGTGTTGCCTTGCTGCAGGCTGGATCTTCTTGGCTGAGTTTGGAGGGTATCGAATACCTGGATATCCTCATGCTTACAGGTGTGGTAGAGGGAGAACAATGACCAGAAGCAGGTGCCTGGTCCTCAGGAACTCCAAATTGCTGCCAACAAGCTCATTTCTAGCTGAAAAAGCCGTTTTGGGTTTTTTGAGGGTTTTTTTGTTTGTTTGTTTTTGTTTTAAACAAAGAGATAATTTTCAGTGTTGTCTGCAGATCTCAGTCCTGTGTCATCCACTTCCATGCCATCTGCAGAATTGCTCTGCGCAGCACGGCCAGGGCTTTCTCAGAAAAACAAAGTGAACCCAAAATGAACCCTTGGTTAAAAACAAGAGTGGAGTCAGAAGTTCAGAGGGTGGAGAGTTGAGCGGGCTTGAAGGGCCAGCAGCAGCTCCAGGTGAAGAGTCTCCTTGGGATTTGGTTGATGGGTTGCTTGGCAGCTTTGCCCCGGTGCTTCCAGAGCCTGGGTTAGAATCCAGCCCAGCCCTGAGAGATAGAGGGTCAGTCCAGTTTGATAGTGTAAGGTCAGAAAAGGAATGAGGTTGGGATATCTCAATCGAGATTCGAGTGTATAAAAATGTAAATCAAAAAAGCAAAATCCTTGAAGGGACACCTTGCAGTTGTCTTGGGAAATGAAAGGTTTTAAAATAAGAAGACTCAAAAATAGGAGAATTCTGCAGTCAGTGCAACTAATAATGTTCTTTGGGCTCAACTCAGAGAATAATAAAGTCCTCTCTGTTATCTGGAAAAATGGAGGATGTATGTCAAACATGAGGGGAGATACTGCTCAGCACAGAGAGCTGCCAGCATACTGAGGAGGTTATGTGTGCATGTAAATACAAATCACAGCATTTATACTTCTATTTTTCACTCAAATACATTGAAAAGATTGTTCTAAAAAGGCTTTGCCTGCCGTAGAGACCCTTCTTCTGTGTCCTTGAAAACTCTCCATAGGTTCTAAGTTCACAACCAAAGTCATGGAAGGGGAAAAGAATGGCCTTTTTTATTCACATTACTACCGAATGCTGCTGTCTCATTTTTGCTGCAGGATACTCATAATTTTATGCTTATTTAAACAGACACATATCTAGTTTATGGGCATATTCCAGGGGAAAAAAAAAAAAAAAAGTCATGTAGCTTAGAGTGCAGTTCTCATGGGCAAACACCTGATCCCCTTTAATAAGAGATAAAAGGGAAACTATTCCCTTGCCAAGCTGCTGCATTACAGGGCTTTGCTTGAAGTAACATGCTGGTAAGCTGCACATCTGACTAGTGCAGGGCACAGCACAGGCTCAGCTTGCAGGTACAGGGATTGTCAGCAGCTTGTGCCAGTGCCACTGAAACCCACCCCAGCAGAACTTGGACGTAACACCGAGTGCCACAGTTAGGGTACAGGAGAGGTTTCAGAGTTCAGGATGTGCACTTCTGCTAATCAAACACGGGTCAAAGGTGGACCTAACTGATGCTCCAAGCTGCATTGGCTGGGATCCTTACTCTTTTAAGGATTTTAGTGTATTTCTTTTTCCTTCTGTAGCTCCCAGTGGTCTGGGTGTTTTAGGACTGTTAGTATTTCCTTGAGGAAAACGAATTAAGTGCTGAGCTCCCATGTGCTAGCTTATTTCCCCCTTTCCAGGGATATTTTAAGTTTGCATTCAAGGCTTTTCTTTGAAATGGTCCATACTGGGGCACTTTTATTCTCTGGAGTGTCTGTCATTAGTTGCAAACTTTGGATTACCTTGTCTTGCCCAAAGAGACAGTCACAGCAGTTTAAAGAAACAGATGGCTCAGCTGTGTAAAATGATAAAAGCTGTGCAGGTTACAATTCTGGACCTGTTTTGATATGAACAACCACAACATGTCTTTTCACAAAACTTTGAAGCTGCTGCTTCTGCAGCTTTGTTTTTAACAGGTAACACAATAAGAGATGCTAAAGGCAGGTGACTCCCAGCTAGTGATGTGGGATGGTTGAGGACCAAAACCAGAAAAGGTAGGCTGATCCCTCTGAATGTTACCCCACTGCACACCACCACCTGTGTGACAGAGAATAATGCCATGAAGGCTTTTTAAGGAGTTGGAATATATAGAGTTTGGTATTTGCTATGATTTAAATAAGAAAGGCAATAGGCTCACTTTTCTGGTTTGGACTTGAGAATCTGATTTCATTTTTGGTCCCTGCTGGATGAAATGGTGCTTTTATTAACTGTTTTTCAGGATGTTCAAGGGTTGATCTCTAAGCAAAGCATCACTCACGATCTCACATTTCAAGAAAGGCCACTATAGGTGAGTTTGGTGGCTCTGACTTACCAAAGTCCAAAAAAACCTCCTGTTCACTTTAAAGCAGAGAGTAAATATTGGAGACGTCGACTGAGTAACTTCGCAGGCAAACTTGTATCTTCACTGAACCAGAAGGTATCTCTTATTCACAGCAATATGGACACACCAGGAACCCTGTAAGAAACTACATTTAGGAGAAGGTTCCATTGAACAAACCCAATGTGCACTTAGTTCAGATAAACCCTGGAGAATCAACCAGTGAGACCTCAAAGTCCACTGTAATTTGCAGATTGATGTATCCCAGCCAAACTTCACTGCTCTCTTTCTACAAATCAAATGGAAAAAAGTCAGGCAAAATGATCAGGCACTCAGATGAGGCCCCAGAATAAGTGCAGAGTCTGCTTCATGTCTGATTTCTGCTCATATGCCACTCAAGAAGTCCATGTAGATTATAATTTGACATTTAACATGAGCAGTAACATCTACATACTTTAAAAAAGTCAATGTTATTCAAGTCTATTTCACTTTTAGCAATAGTGTAAATGAATTGTTTTTAAAATCCTTTATTTTAAATATCCTTTCTGGGCAATTGTGCTAAAAAACAGCAGAGTTAAATGGCTAACCTGTTTCTCTCCTCAAGGAACTGGCAAAATACTGAGCTGGCAAATAATCTGGAGCCTATAGTCTGTGGTGCCTTTTACAGAGTTAGTGAGTGAAAGGAAATATTATGGGGGTGCAGCTCAAAAATTTCTTCCAATTATTCTAGCAGCTGTATATCACAGAGGGTTCCTTTATGGAGAATGCATTGTCCTGGGGAGGCAAAGGGGATCCTTGCAAGTAATTTTAGCAAATTGCTTAAAATTCATAGATAAAATACTGAGTCCAAAGATCTATTAGCAAAAGGTAACTTGGTGTGAGAGAGGATGGAGCAAGTGTGTTCTCTCCTTGCCCAAAGTGGTCTTCCCTGGCCTCACTGTCTTCCTTTAGTATTTGATCAATGCTAGTGCAGCATTTCAAAGTTCTCTGGTTTGAACCTGCTACAATTTTTGTTGTCTCTGACAGCTCTCCCTTTTCCAAGCAAGCACAGAAACCTGCAAACACCCAGAGAACATAATGATATTGAAAATCTGCTGAAAGCAGGGTGAGAGAAGAGAGGATTAAAGAAAAACCCTACTTTGAATCCCTCCTTTTGTTTTATGGCTGCTGTAGCCTTTCCTTGACATATCAACAGGAAACAAAGAATTGAAATCAAATGAAAGGGTCGGCGATTAGAAGGGAATTGTCTGCGGCAATACAACAAAGCCACCAATTGCTTGTGCTGGCGTTGGCTACTCTCCCCCACCTCTCCCTCTCCGTTCCCCCTCGTTATACGATACTACTTGGGAACATGTTATCAAGGACTGAGAATCAGGCCAGTGGCTGCTGATGTTAAAAGGACATGACATGTGCACAAGGCAGGGCATAGGGGCTGGCTGCACATATTAAAGGCAAACACATCACAATCCAATTAGTAGAAATGGAGTGTGTGTGTGCTGGCTCTGGGAATTAATTTATTTTTTTTTTAAAGTAATACTTCTGTGCTTTTTCTATTGATTGATTTATTTTTGAAAGGAGTAATTCCCTTCTAGCTTTTCTTTCTCCTCTCCTCCCTCCTTCTCCCAACCTTCAATTCCTTCATCCCTGTGTTTTCACCTCACCAGAGCTCCTGAGGAAAGGGGGCTCAAAGGCAATTGAAGTACAAATAAAAATAAAATATTGTAAATGCAGAGTTCTCTACTCTGTTTTTTACTTTCCTGTGAAAAAAAGACAATTTCTACAAATCTAACACAAACTTGTAAATCCTCAGTACTGGGAAGGATAAAAGCAACGTAGTGGTTCATTAGAATTAAAGCTGACTAACTCAATGTGTGTGTATGTATGGAAATTTCTCTTTGCCATGTTTTTAAAATAGTTTTAAGTGTTTCTCATCTTCCTTAAAATGTTACCTAGCCACCAGAATTTTTAATATTTTATTGGAATGCTTCTCCTGTAGCTGTTACTCAATATTTAAGTAGGAATGAAGAGAAACGAATTCCTAAAGGAAGGACAGATTTTAAAATTCTTACATTTGAAAAAAGTTGCAATTTTCATTAGATTCAGCATGTTTTATTGAATGCAAAATAAATAATACACTTAGTATTCAATATCTACAGTGATGTATTCAGGTTCTGATATAATGGATGATACTTTGCTATTGGTAGTCTTCCTGCTTGTTTAGCTCCTAGTCTAATTGAATAATTAAACATGTGTAAATTTAAGTCTGTGTATAGTTCCATTGAGAATAAGGGAATTTCTCATTTGCCTAAAGTTAGATTCACTGTAAGTAGCTTGTTGGTTGAGGCCCAAAGTTTCATCTTCAGTCATTATGCTCAGAGGTGTCCTTGCTCAGCAAATCAGTTTAAAACATGCTCAATTTTAAGTATGTGCCCAGATCCCACTGCTTAGAATAATTTTGCTTAAGATGTGTTGCCATGAGGTTAGTCTAAGGGAAAGGTCAAACAGCAGAGAAATCAGACAGGTTTTTCTTTGCATTCATGATGGTAAATACATAGAATTTAGTGAGAGGAAAACAAAACCGTGGGGAAAAGGAGAAGTTCAAATGAGGTAGGTGGACCTACATGGGCATTCTCGCTTCCTTCCTTCCCACAGTTTAATCTCAGCACAGATGTTTCCTTTTTAATCCCTGGCTCCAGCTGGCAGTGCATCTCTGCTCTACCGTACTTAGTCGCAATTACTGCAGACATTAACTCTGCACATGCTTCGGAAATTGACTGCTTTTTCTTCCTTGGAAATGTTGCTCATCATCAGGTTTTTAACAGCCAGAAATAAAGGCCATTTGTGTACTGATGAATCCGATTCCCTTAAAGATTTGTAAGAGAGATAAAAGGCACAAGAAGCAGGCTTAAAACAATTGCTGGCATGGTGGAAAATTTGGATATTGAATTTACAATACCTTGCTTAACTAGTACAGAGTCTTCATCATTTGATAGAGAAGGAAGGGGAAAGATGTCAAGCAGACACCATATTCACCTGCCTGCTCCTACTTCCCAAATCAACCACAAGTGTTTTATTTATGTATTTTGATTAGCAAAGTAGAGACTTGGTATACTAAGATGATTTCAGGCTGTGTGTTGTTGTAGGTGAACTTTCATTTACTAACAGAGTAGGAGTTGATCAAAGTGTTTGGAGTCAAACCCACAAAACCTGCACCCAAAGGTCAGTTCCACTCTTCTTCTTGCACCCAGGCATGAGACTGTGTCACCTCAGGGTCATCCATTTGTGGTGTGATGCTGCCGAAGTGCCATCAGCATCTGATGTGACTCAGGCCAGATTGTAGCTGAGAAAAATATAACTCTTCCCTGGCTGGACTAAACCACAAATTCCTCCAGCTGCTGGACTCAACGGTCCCAGTTTACCCTGGTTTCCTTGATAGTGTATTTCTTTCCATATCAAACAACTTTCCATTAGATGTAGAAGCTATCTGAGACAGCCACAATATCATGACAGATAGGATGGATCAACAGAGGAACAGTGAAGAATCTGGGAACCCCACACATCAGGTAAGACAGTTGATTTGCTTTGGTGAAAACTCTTAAATACTCTAACTATGAAATATCTTTAAAATGATCAGGCAACACTTTGGCTGATCTGGACTCTGTATTTTTCTGCATGATGCTCATGGATTTAGATTTTCTTTTGATTCTTAAGAACAAACTGATTCTGTGCACTAAAATCTATTGATGAAGTCACTGTGTTGCTCACCTTGTCCTACTCACTACCCTTAGCACTTGCTGGAAGCACTGAATGTATTCCCAGTGCTTTCCACCCCATTCTTGTGATGGAGGCAAATGGATAGCACACAGAGTATTCAAGAGGTTGCTAATATGACATGTACATCTTCAGACATTTATGTGAGCACCCAGAATAAAGCTGACAACAACCTGAGGTCATCTTGCCCATAAACCACCTAACTGCCCTCCAGGTAAGAAACTGGAAACCTGTGCTTACCTCTAACAGTTAATGTTCTTAAGTGAGCAAACCATTGTGGATTAGGTGAATGTGCTGCTACACACACAAAAACCTTTTAAAGACCCTGGAGAGCTTTCAGTATGGATTCATACTACCTCTCAGTCAATAAGAAACACAGGATTTGTTTGACAATGACAGTTTTGGAACTAAAATGAGAAAGTTCTGGAAAATGATAACAACTCTCTATGCTCCTAGGGAAAACTTGCACAGAACTGTGTAGAGTTTTCCCAGGAATGACCTATAAAATCCAGATAATTATATAAAAGCAGAGGTTTATTTACACGGTATTGCCCATTAGTCTATGCAGCCTTCAGTATCACTAGGCTTCATTGAAAGGGCACAGTGATTATTTTGGCTTCCTACTGCTATTGAGTCCTTACACTGATGGAGAACAACAAAGGAGAGTGAGAAGAAGAAAACAAAACTGAAAGTGCATGAGGACAATTCAACTTTGAAATTATTTTCATTAAATACAGGAAAAGTGCAAAATGAGCCCTCTTTGAAACTTGCTGGATAAAAGCTGTTATGAAAGCTTTCAATACTTTTTTTTCAGCTTTGGCTCTTCTTGCACTCTTCTAACCAAGATGAAGTGTGTATGAAGGCATCACTGACATCAGCTACTGGAAAATAAAGAAAACAGTAAATGCAGTTTGGCTATTGCAGAGAAACTGTGCAAAATCACCTTCTTAAGTAAAGCAGGAAGACAAGAGAAAGTTAATTTCTTTTCTTTTATTTTTAGCTATGGGACTTCTCTTTGATTATATTTTATGTAGCATGCCTAAGAATGACACAAATAGTTTGATACCTATGAGAAAAAAAAAAAAAAAGCGTGTGGGAGCTTTTGCTTTGAGGAGTTGCTTTGCAGGAAGAACTTGTTTAAAAAATAACACACACATACCAAAACAAAAGAGAAAAAACTCAAGCCAAAACAAAGTCCTGAAGACTTGTAGTACTGATTAGGGAGAACTAAGAAAGTTGCAGTGAGGCTAGATGCAATAAGAATTCTAGATTGTAATATTTAATATTTGAAACCAGTTCCAGATGACTTACAAAATAGTTGTAAGAATGAGGATCAGTAAAGAAATGTAGCAATAGTAGGGTGAAGGCACTTCAAAGCAATCTTTCCTCATCATCCCAGTTCTTCTGATTTAAACCATAGCGATGATCATTAAATTCCTTTTTAATCTGTTTAAGAAATTTTGCATGTTTGTTGGCTTCAGCTTTTATTAGCTGATCTGGTTTAGTAGTTTAAAATGTTTAAAAGGGACTAATCTGAACTTACTTATTTTTTAATAAATACTGTGCGCTTTATGCTGTGTATTTTTTGTGTGTAAAGTCAGCAAGGAAAAAGGACTCAGCTCCTGTGTGCAGCCAGCTAGACTTATAAATGGGTTCTCCAACCACTTTGAACTAATTTCCAGCATCTCACAAGCCTGTTGAGTCTCTCACTACCTAAGCATGTTGACTGGTGCCATGTAGAGTTCAGAGCAGAGATCAAGTGTATGCTCTTGACGTGCCCTCTCTCTAATAAGACCTGGCTACTGTGGCAGAGTTGAATGAGAATTCAATTGTGATGGAAGTTAATAGGATTTATTTTTATTGCTGAGGTGCTGGGAAGTGGATGAACCTTTGGGTTCACTTTGGCTCCCAAGCTATGTCAACTTATCCCCTATGGTCTCGCTGGCTTTCCCAGTCTTTCCTTAGACTGTTTTGCCTACAGCATGATGGTATCCATATCAATAAGTCATGCAACACCTTATGAGCTACTCCACAGAGGGCAGTAGTTGATGCTGTGGACCTGATTTCTGTGCTATACATATTTGGGGGATGATTTGTTTTTGACTTCCTTCACTATGGTCCCATAAAATGAATTTATTTCAACATTTTGGGCTCAAGTTTTGTTATTTTTATCTGACCTTGTGTAACGTGCACCACAGTGCAGACTGTGGGAGTGACTGGGACATAAAAGCACATTTCTAATCCAAACAGATATACAAATATAGACTCAGCCTACATTTCCCTCTTCCTAGCTGCCTTATGAGGAAGAGGAGCTGTCTCATAGAAGTGATCCTCCCTAAATCAGAAAGACTGGTGAAAGCAACAGGAGAAATGGAGAATAGAGGATTTTTCTCCCTTTCTGTTTTTGAGATATGTATGAGATGGCAAGAAGCTCTTTGTATCAACTCATAATTTCAAATGGTTCTCACATAATTTCTGTAGGCAGTTCTGGATGTTGGCTATTTAGTTCAATTTGGATCAAGAGATCGGGTGATTTGTTTTTGTTCCCTGACTAAATGAACTTGATGTTTAGATTCATACTTCTTGAACTGATAGTCTTGTTATGAATTTAAGCTGGCTTCCCACAAACACTCCTAAATAATTGATACATTTTCCTAGGGATATAGCCAGCTTGTATGTCTTAAAATATTTGCAAGGCCCAAATTTATATTAAGATTTGAATTTGAATTGACATTTCCCCATGCAATGTTTGTCTGTCTCCATTGTGTTTATAGGCAGAGGTTATGTTTTTGGCAAGTTGACATTTAATATTTTTTCTACAGTTCACTCCAAAAGGAACAAAAATTGGCTCAGATTGTGAATTCAAATGGAGTTTTTCCAAGTGCCTATATTACAAGTTCCCCTTCACCATCTGAAAACTGAGTTGTGCTCCTTTTAGCATCATTAAACACTTGTGATAACAAAGCTGGTAAATATTTTTTGTAAAGTTAGACTCATCAATCCCATGTTATCACTGAATGGAGTCTAGAATCGATGAAAAAGAGAGTGAATAGACACCCTACAAAGTATTTGTCCCAAAGGAATGTGAAAAAAATGTTCCAATGTCTCTTTTTGCCTTCTAAGAGAACATTAAAAGAAAATCACTTTTTAACCTATACCAAATGGGACTAAACTGGTGACTGTATGATAGCCAGCAAACTAGCTTCAGAACCACTTAAAATCAAAATTCCCCCTGGCAAAAAGGAATTCTGCTTCCCCGAAGCCCCTTACTTAAAACTGTAGGGAGGGAAAAAAAAAAAAAAAAAAAAAGAAAAAGAAAAAGGGGGAAAGTTAAAAGACAAGGAAAAGCCTTTTAGGTCAGCTAGTCTATCCCTTGCTGATCCAGACATGCTGCTGACAGTATTTTCACATCCATGAGTGCTTTGTCCAGGTTACTTTACCTCCATCACGAGGGCTTCCATCCTCTCTCAGGAGAGATTATTCCATTTATTTGTTATGAGTTGGCTGTATGGATTTTTTTTTAAGTTTTATTTTTATTTTCATTGACAAACCAAGCAATAAAGATTGGGTTGCCATGCCCAAACTTCTTCACAGTGCAGCTTGGTTTTTTTTCTTTTGTTTTCTTTTCTTTCCTTTTCTGAGAATGGGAAAAAGCTTTCAAAGTAGAATCACCTCCCCCTTGCCACTCACCATCACGAAACCCTGACTACAGAAGCATCTCATTCATCCTCTGAAGTGTAATCTCTTGAGAACTCAGAAATACTCTCTAACCTGAAAATACTCTTTGTTTTGAAGGATAAGAAATAATGGACTGTTTCCACAGTAGCTAAAATGAAGGGGTTTGTCTTGAATTAGTGTTCGCTTTTACTAGGACATGGGATTTTATATGTATTTCTGAGCTAGACATGTGTTATGATCCTGTGTGTGTTCTCTGCCACGTTAGCTCTATTACTAAACAGAATCTGTCTGTCTCAGGGTTCACTTTTCAGTATCAGACAGTTTTGAACCTAATTCTGATTTGTTTTACACCACTGCTCTGAGTCAGACAGTTGCTATCAGCAGGATGCTTGATGCCAGCAAGAAGCAAAGGTGAGACTGACCTCACACACTTTGCAATGCAAGGAGGAATCAAGTTTTGCTTCCCAACTTTCACCTTTGGTTATAAGCAAGCAGTGTCTAGCTCTGCAAAGGAAAATAGTTGGAGGAAGGCTATATGCTACAAAATGCAGCTCGGCTGTGTTCTGCTTGTGAATTTGCAGGCTGCTGTGCTAGGCATACAGCTCTTTGTACTAACAGGAGTGCTAATATGATGTATTAAATGTCACACCAGCATCGCTGGGTATGCATATCTCTCCTGTTGTACTGCCTGTTTATGCTTATTCAGCTCTTTGAATAATTTAACACATTTCATAGTCCAAATTACCCACAACAGTTTGACGGGGCTGCTGGCAGTTTACTTGAAACACTCGGTGTTAGGTCAAAGTAGGGCCCAAGCATCTGCTAAATAGAAGGACATTTCATACTTAGCAAAGCATAATTAGATGTATTCCTGCACACTTCTTCTAAAAAATAGGTAAATCCAGGCTAATCCCAGTGATAGCATAGAAATAAAGGGCTGTACTGAGCACTGCTTTGTATAGCCCAACACCAGGACTGACTTGGACTGGAGAAGAATAATTATGGAGGCCAGTGGTTGTTGATGACCAGTGAAACTAAGCAAGATAACACAGCTGTGACTCATGCAGTTTCAGAGCAGAGATACTTATTACCTTGGTGCAACTAGGCTAGAATTAGGGACTTAGGGAGCTTCACCAATGGTAGTGTAATATTCTTCATGCATTTATCTGAGACTTGTCCTAGAGCAACAATCCACTGAATAATGAACCTGGAGCACACAGCCCAAGAACATGATGTCCTACATTTGTTCATCCCCTGCACTGCTGGAACCAGAGTCACAGGAGGTGCCCACCTCAGGTGTACACTGTAAATTCTCTCTCAGTCTTCACTTTTCCCTATCATTAATTAGCTCAGGGCCTTGACTTGAGAACATTTCTGTTGAAGAGAAGTGTGAATAAAGAAAATGGGGCATAGTCCTTGGCTGGTGCTGGGAATCCTGCTCAGGATTAATGCAAGTGGTGATCCATGAAGTGCTGCTGTTGTGTGGCTTAAATTAGGAAGGAGATGTGGAGCTGAGAGAGGAAAAAGTACCTAGTGATTTGTAGATGTGCCTGACTGGGAATGGGTGCGTTTAGTCACCAGGAATGTCACCTCTGTGTTTCCATTGTAAGGAAGATGCAAAATGAGCATTGCTTTCTCAGAAGTGCCTGTGTGCCTCATGGTGGGTGAGGCTGGATCATTTTCACTCATCACTGGTATCCCAGCACTAGACTGATGGACTTGGCAGAGTGCTGCTCAAAATAATTTTGGGGTGCATCTGACAGGAAGTTTGAAACTGCTGGCTCCTAGACACCCATGACACAGCAGGCAGGGGCTGGGTGGAGAACTGATCTTCTCCAGGGCCACCCAACCCTCCATCAGCACTTTTCCTCTCCTCTCACAGAAACCAGAGAACGGGCAGAGTAGCAAAAAAAGCAGTGCTTTCAATTAATACTTAAAATCTGCATCCCTCAGAGTTCATCAGGTGGGAGGAATCTGTCCCCAGTCCAGCAGCTCACCCAGGGCCTCACAAAGTGATGATGCAGGGCACGGCCAGCGAAGATATTTGCAAAGTGACAGCAGGGCTCTGATTGAGTGAACCTCCCAGGTCCAAAGCACCACACTGCTTGAGAGGATATGCTGAAAATCTTTCTCAGGGATTTGCACATCCTTACAACAACTGAGGGTCTGTAATGAAATGTTTGCTTATCATCCATTTAACCTGCTTGGAAGCAGGCTGAGCCTGCATGGTAACCTCAGGTCAAAACTATTTTGGATAGCTGAAACTCATGATAAACACATGCTTTTGAAGGTTAGAAAGCCATCAGTGGGAGACATCAGATTCACTTCTTTATTATTAGAAGGGGAGAAAATCCAGGAGTGTTCAGAGCAGCAAGTTTTGTATAAAACATGAAAAGCAGATGGGGGGAGGTGGAAGAAGGAAGGCGGAATCTCTTTTGATACCAAACAACATTGCTTCTGCAGCAAATCCTTTTTCCTTGTAATTTAAGATTGTGCTTGAAATAAGGAGCCAGCTGCACCCGAGGGGAGCAGAGGGCAGTCTGTCCTTTTGGGTGCTTGATTGGCTCTTTCGTGTATACCTGATAATTACTGGTGCTGCTAGGAATCCAGTTGTGCTACTTGAACATGCACTGAGCAGTATCATATCCACAGCAGCTCTGTTTGGCTTGAGATCTCTAAAAGTGGAAGGAGGATTGTCATAGAGCACAAGCCTTTACTGATAGCAAATTATAGCCTTACCTCAACTTCACTCTAACTGGACCTGCTAAACACCTGTACTCACCGTGGGGCTTTCAGCTGTATTAAGTAAGCAAGATTAAAGTATTTCACCTAGAAAATACATCTTTATTTCTCAGCTCCACATAGAAATCCTGCTATTCCCTCTATGTTACGGAAGGGCTCCCAAAGTGTAATCTCAAGTGCAGTCTCATGGATGTTGCTTTTAACATCATCATCAGAGTCCTGGACTGATGAGGGAAGATGGAGGGCTCCTTCACACATGCCTGCTCTGAGCCACAGCTGACTGCCTGAGCATTGCCCAGGGAAACAAGAAACACTTTCTTTGCTCTTTAAGACAAATCATCGATGTGTGCATGTGTGCATACACACACATGCATGCAAAAGGCAAAGTTTCATCCCCCAGAATCACAATCCTTTGAAGCCACCTGTCTCTGAACAGTTTTCTGAATAATGAGCAGAGCTCTGTGCTGTAACTTTTCCCTTTATCTCCAGTGCCAGCTGCATAATTCCCACCCAAAAAGTAGAGCTTCTGCCTCAGTCCAACAATCTTGTTGTACTAGGTTTCTGCCACAGCAGCCAGATACAGGAATGATCAGCAAAGGAGGATTCTTCCACTTGGGAGGACTTCGCATTTCCTCTCTTCCCAGGACCTCCTTGCTAAGTGGTCTCAGTTTCCAAGTGAAAAGATCCTGGTTTTTTTCACTTTTCCACTAATGGTCGGAGATGGTAAACTCCCTCTGGGATCTGTGCATTCAGCTTTGTTCTTTCTCCCTCCCCTGCTGTTGCCAGTAATTAAAACTGAGGGAAAAAACTGAACATGCTATTTTTTGAATAGATATTTGAAATTTAAAGTGGAAAAAAAAAGTTGTGAAACTTGTCAGATCAATGATTTGACACATATTATTTAGCTGGCTCTAAATATTCTGGAGTGAGAACTTAGTTAACAACTTGTTAACAAAGCATAATTCGGAATAAAACCCAGCTCTCGTTTTGCTAGCTGCATTTGCAATATGGAGCTGGTTCTAATAACTCTATCTCTTAAATACCAATGTATTTCTACTGCAGTTTCTAAGAGTTTTTGCCACTGTGGTGCACAGAACTAAATGGAAACAAAATACAGATGCAATGTCCACCAGTCTTGGTGGCTGAGGTATTGCTGAACACCTTGATGTGAGTATCTTTGAGTCACACACGGGACATTGTGGGGAGCTCAAGCCTATCAGCACTTAAAAATAGGTTACTCTTTCTAACTGAGCACTTGAGAATGAATTACACATGAAAAACAATTTCTTTGAGATGAAAAAAAAATAGAGGTAATTTTTCTGATTCCTGTATTGTTGTTTTCTGTCTCTGGCCACGTTAACGTGTCTTGCTCTAGCCTTGTTCTTCTTTCAAAGACTACTTTTTAATGAAGGATAAACAGGCTCGTTTTTCCCTGAAGTGCATCCCTTACACCCTCACACCTGTAAACAATGGATTTTTCCACATGAAATGAAAGGGCAAGCACATTCTGCTACCAATTTTGACTCTGTGGAGTGATGTAGCATATAATCTCCATTACTTTTCCTGCGATTTGTTAGTAACTGTTGCTAGGTAATGCCTTTTCCACTGAGCTAATGTGAGGGCTTTGAGAATGTTTCATTATATAATTAAGGCTTTGGTGGTGCTGATTACTACTTTGCAAAAGTCTCATATCTTTTTCAGGTGAGCAAAAAAAGTTTTTATGGTACTGTACAGGTGGACACAAAAAGCAGCCGTGAAGCCATTGAAATTTCTTGGTAATGTAACTGATTTCTACTTTCTTTTATTATTTATTGCATACAGCTATCGACCACCCATCACAATGGCATCTAGCTAGACTCTGTGTTGCTTAGATGGAAAACATGATAAATACATGCAACACATGACCCATTGGAAGTATCAGTAGATCCCAAATATCTCTCTGGACTCCATAATCCATTAAACAAATGTGGTCCCTTTGTTCTGACATCTGGACACTTAGTGTAACTGTGACCTTTGTTTCCCAGGGACAGGACTGAGATACAGAGAAGCTTCTTCAAGAGAATGTGACTGGTTAGGCTCAATATGAGAACTGAGATTTCCCCAAGATCTTCAGATTTCAAGGTACTGTGAATTTTGCTGAAAGGGTGAAATGAAGAAAGGGGTGCAGGACATGTAAGTGAGAAGATGTAAACACAAAATAAAAACAAACCACAGAATATAATGCTAGAAGTTTGTATTTTGTCAAGGTTCATAAATATCAAGATTAAAAGCCTCCACTGGAGGGGAAACACTAGGCCATCACAATGTACAGAACTGTGATGCGCAAAGCCAGCCTGATGCAAATTTACTCAGCAACAGGGATGCCTAGGAAAAAAAAAAAAAGGCAAGGAAAAATAAACTTTACAAGTCAGCTTTGATCAACCCTGGCGCTGCGTGTGAAAGTCTAGCTCAGTTCTAAGACTGCCAGGGTAAGTGAAAGAAGAGCCTTTGTAATTTTTGTCTTACAATTATGTCACTCAGTCCTGTAGGCTTCATTCTGCCCGTGCAATTTGTAAGAGACGACAAGTCATTCAAAGCACCTCTGTTTACAGAGAGCCTCGGTAACAGAACACCACGGTCGGGCAGATTCCGTGAACTGCGGACCCCGTGCTGACAGATGGGGTCTGTGACTGATTGTTTGATGGGCGCCGTGGGTGAGGCTGTAGGGGAATAGCGGGAGAAGAACAGGGCACTGGGTTTTTGGAGCTCTGAGGTCACGCCAGTTACCAGTGAGAACAGCATTCAGTGTATTTCTATTGCATTGTTATCTTGGTGCTGGTGATGAAGTTTTAATTGGGGAAGGGCAAGGAGGATTCTGTCCTCCTCCCACACAGCTTGACAGATGCTGCTGCTACCAGCGACTTGGGGCAGGATTTCAGGAGCTTTCCACCAGGCACGAGCCAGCAGAAAGAAAAAGGAGTGAGGTGGGAATTGCTCCATTCTTGAGGGATATCTCCTGTAGATAATGATGATCGGGTGAGCAAAGCCAGAATGATATGTCTGAAGATGCAAATGCCTTGCATAGGATGGATGTAGCATAAACAGTAGTATAAGCCCCCCTACACACTGATAATACAGCTTAACCCAATTCAGTATTTTTCTATGGCTTGGAAGGTTTTAGACTTCTCTGCTGGAGCCACCTATTATCAAGCTGGTGATAGAACGAAATGTATTTCCATACTGTATTCAAAAAGTAAAACAAACCAAACCCAACAAAAACCAACCCACTAGAAAACAAAGCAAAACCACGGCCTGAAAGCCACTCGATTGCAACTAGCTATTATCAGTTATCTTCTTGCTATACAGGCTTCCTGATACTGCAAAGCATAGTTTGGGTATTGGAATGCTAAAAATTATTTATTAGGTGCCTCAAAGCATTCAGGATCCTGGTCATAGGAACCCTTGTATTCGAGGGCTGTAAAAACAAAGAACAAAAGAAGAGTCCCCAACTAACACGCTCACAAAGTAACTACAAGGCAATTGGCAACAGATGAATACTGACAGAGTATGCTGGGAATGTTTATAGCAGAACTGTCAGCATAAAAGGCAGTGCTCATGAAATACCTTTAATCTAGCCACCGGTGATTATTCTTTTTCTGGGCAATCAGCTCTTCCTCCCCCTGCAATATCTTGCAGAATGTAGTAGGATGCATCCAAAGTTGCTGTCTTCTTGCAGGAAACCAACCTCCGTTCTTGTCTCTGTCAGGTAAGAAACAAAGATTTTTCAAACCTGTTAAAAGTCAGATGGAAACAAGGGATAGATCCCCAGGATCCTGGCCCTGAGTTTCTCACCCTGAAGCAGAAGACAACGCTGTCATTCAGAACAGCAAGTTCCCATTCACAGTTATTTGTCATGTTAATTACTACAGACAAATTTCTCCTTCATCTCAATCGTGCAGGTCAAAGCAGAGAAGTTTAGCACTTCAGAACATCAAACTTTGCTTTCATCTGAGTTCGGGACATCATTCTGAAATTCCTTTTGATAGTTTAAAAAAAAAAAAGAAAAGAAAGGAAGACAATTTGAAAGTTTGCTATTGACTAGGTTTGTAATTTCTTTGTTAAAATCAAGGGAAAGGAGTTTTTCTAGTCATTAGCCATTGTCTGGTAGTGTCCATAAACTCACATCTTCACCAGAGCAGGTAACCCCTGAGTCAGAGCCAGGAACAAATATTGGCAAATATTGCCGCTTCCCTCTGTAGCCATGCGGGATCCTCATCACATCATTCCCACTTCATTAATTTCAATCCAAGCTATTAACTCCATTAGATCCCTGTGTACTGTGCTATAGGAAATACCCCTGGCTCAAAACCCAACATTTTTCACAGAAAGTGGATGCGTACCATGACTTTAATTTACTGCACAGTGTACCTACTCGCTCCCACATTAGCTGTAATCTCTGTCGTGCTCACGCCAACATTCCAGCAGTATTTGGCATTTCACGAACGCGGTATTTATCACCGAAGTTCATATAAAGTTGCAAACCCTAACGAGGCTTATCAGCTTTTACAAACCATCTCTGTTCACTGGAGTATGACATGCTGAGTATAATTCCACTCACTGTGCAGTCATCGGATGTGAAGAGGGAAGGGGGGGCTTCAAAGCAGCATTTCGTATCGCTTTAAATGAATCATGAAATCGAATGTCTGTATAGCCCCGAAGTTCCTGCAGGTGAGATGTAACCTGCAAGCTGGGCACTTAGAGCAGTCTTTCAGTCAAATAAAATCTTCTCATCGTTACTGATGTGGCAATTATGCCCTGGAAAAGAGCTGTGCTGTGGCTGTGCGAGGGGAGAGGGACTTGGAGCTCGGTCCCAGCAGTCACAGAGAGCGGCTAGGGGCAGATCAGGTCAGTCAACCTGAATTTACCTACTGTCAAGACAGAAATCATCACAGTTACTGAATTTATTTCAGAGACATATCAGAAAGCATAATTAAATACGTAAGTTATAAATCTTTCCCTCTGAAATTTCAGAAGATTGTGGTATTCATATGAAGAACTTGGTAACCTGCTTTGCTGTTGGTCTAGCCCTTTATCTAGGATGAGAGCAGACACTAAAATGCTTGAAAAGGGACTTGCAGTACCTGTATTTCTGTGTGTCTACATGCCCCTGGGTATGTAGCACCCCACCACTACCCCTTTCCTGCTCATCAGGCACAAGTGTGACACACTGATGTGGGTGGAATTTGATTGAGAAATGAGCTACTGTTTGTATTGTCATCACAGGGCTCTCTAAAAGCATGAAATCGGGCTGAAAAAATCAGGATGTTAAAAATGAACGCTATTTTTTTCCTTTTCTGATGGATTTTTTGATTCTTCAGTCTGCATTCATGTCACTTGTGTAAGGTGGTGTTGAAATATTCTTTTATAACAAGACCTTACAAATCTTATTCTCTTTTTCATTTAATTCCATGATATCAAGAGTCAGGCTGATAAGTTTAATGTCTTGAGGTAATTCCTTAATTATTGTGTAGGCTTGCATAGTTCCACTGACTTCAGCTGAGATGTTAAAATACACGCCGATTCTATAATGCCTAACACTTGGAATTGCGAAGACCATCCAAAGTTTGTGTGCAGGGCACAGCGAAGTATTCCCTGCCAGGGAAATATTTGTAAAGGCTGGAGAGTGAGATTGGGAGACCTAACAGAGTTATGGAATGAAAAATTATCCATTACTTGCATTTAAAAATCCAGTGCTGATGTAGTTCTGTGTTTGCCTATACACAGCTGTAAATGCATTCCCTTGCTAGCAAGTGCTTCAGAGACATCAATGTGTCCATTTAATCCACTGTACTGTTTGTACCTATAGACCATGGCAAATATTCCCATTACTTTTTTTTTTTTTTAACCCCTCAGGAATCTTATTGCTGGGTTTGTTTTTTACAGTTAGTGAATTCCAAGTGCTTCTGACTTGGAGCACAGAAGCAAGTTCCCTGCCTGCCTCCGTGAGTGACTCATGGTCTAACCTTGATCAGGTCATTTAGATGGTGGTGTTGTTCTCTATTTTTTAGTCTTTAAAATGCATATTTTGTTCTCCTCACAATTCTGACATTGTAACATCTTTCTGGCTCTAGCAACAGTCTGTATCATTTTAGATATACATTATCTTGTACAAAAATACCCACCCACATCTCATACCCTGAAAAATCACAGTAGCCAAAACTCCAAATTTAGACTGAAAAATATAGAGCTGTGTAGACGAGAGGATATTTTTCCAAATGTGAGTTGATAGCTTTTCTCTCTCTAAATAGTTTGGGCTATCAGAAGTTTTTAGTATTTAAACTTGCAACTCAGGCTCCTACTGGAAGCTCCTGCACATGCTGGACCACCCAGCAGACAGAGCTGGGACATTTACTTCAGTTGTGTTTTCGCTTTGCAAAGGGTGAGGATGGTTTCACTGAAGATATCAGATAGCTGGATACTGGTGCCATGTCCCTGTTAGCTCTGTGTCACCCCCACAGCCTCCCTGCCCTCTCCCCACAGCTGGTTTGTGCATTACTTCTGCTGCTGTCTCCTAGCTGTCTCACCTCCAGCAACTGAGGAAGTGATGGAAGCAAGAACAGACAAAATGGTCTTCCGACTGCGTTTTAGCCTGGCTATGCAAACATTTGAAGCAGCTGAAAACAGAAGTCACAAGCAGATTGCTTCTCTGGACCTGTAATTCTGGACTGGAAAGACCTCTGTTCAGATGCAGTTGTCTGTGGAGCCTTCTGCCATCCTGTTAATCCCCTCCCCTTTCCCACCTCACACCTGCCAAAGCAGGTTTACATCAAATATCCAATGCCTGCTTCTTTTTTGTTTGTTTGTCTGTGTTTTTTGTTTTTGTTTTCTCTTAAACATTTTTGAGGGACTTGCAAGGAGAAAAGCAGCTAAGGTAAAAAATAAATAAAAACAAGTTTTGCTGCATTTTGTTAGGAAACGGGCTTGTGTATTCTGAAGTGTTCCCGCAGGACTGAGACTTTAGAGCACGATGAATCACTCACTGAAATCTTTTATTTTCTCCCCTGAGTGCACAAGGTGCCCAGACACCTTCTGTGAGCTCTGTGAGAGCCCCAGTGTGTGAGCCAGCTGTATCCAGCCGTGCTCCCAGAAGATGGATGGGATTGCTGTGCCCTCCATTCTCACCACGGGCAGGCCACCACCACCTTCTGCAGGTCACTGTGTCAGCGTGCCGTGCTTGGGCAGTACCAGGGCTGTGAGATGCTGTTCTTGTGCTGCCCAAGACAGTCTCTCCCAAGAATGTGTGAGTTCAGAGCTCTCCTGGTGTGTCAACAGCTGTTGGCACTGCAAGGGTTACCCCGACCCTGTTTGGCTACGATTTCAAACACCTTCTAGTGACATTCTGAATCCATTCCCACACCTTCTGATTGCCTATAGAAGACCATGTGGAGACACACTTAAGATTATGCCTCAGATTAAATGTAGCTAATTCATGGTAAATATATATATCATTCTAATTAATTTACCAAAGTTCTGAGCTACTGCTCCCCTGATTCTCACCAGGTTCTCTGCTAAGAGGTTGGTGGTGGCATCAAAGGGAACTTGGCATTTCCTGGGACATGGACACCCATGGCTTTCTCTGATGAACAGAGTATGGAGTTGAAGGCCCTTCACTGAGAAGGCTCTGACTCCAGACCCACAAAAAAATCACTGTTTATCCAACTTGCTTACATCTGTGCTGTCTCAAGCCTGGGCAGAGGGAAGCTGTCAGCCTGGGCACTCCAGCAGACCTTCACTGTCACAGAGCAGCACGGAGGGAAAAGCAGTCTGTAAGATAGAGAAGGACACATATCATGCCTTTACTTTGTACAGCAACCTCGATATTTTGTATGCACTTATTGCTCTGAGTTTGTATCCCTTTCCCACCTGTACTTACACTGTCTTTTTTCTGAGGCTTGTTATTATTTCTATTGAGCAATCTTCAGCCGAACTGGGAGATCTCGCAGTGACTCACTTACTTGAACATTATTGCCTAGTTCTTTACACAAGACAGATTGGATATGAATGAGATCTCTTGTCCTCATGAGCATTATATTTATTTCACAAGACATTTTCTTCAGAACTCTCCCTGCAATAAATTATGTGGTATATTTATTTTTTCTTCTACCAAGCTATAGCTCTGTCCCTTTTTTTGTTGTTTCTCATTTTTTAGACACTTCTTTTTCTATGATCTAATGTTGTTGTTTTCTGTTTTTTTCTTCTCACAATCTCTAAGCTATATCCTTGGGATTTTTTCCCTTGTGCATTTTTTAGCACAGTGCATATATTCGATGTACTCAAAATGAGAGCTTGAGATAAGTATTTAAAGTAACAAAATGATTTCCCTCTTTTATCTTTTAGATGTTGTATAATGACTGTTGAAAAAAAAAAAAAAGAAAAAGTAAAAGCAGGTGAAATGCTTTAAGTGAAGTATAGAACTGTAAGGAATACAATCATATGTATCGTTTTCTGATCTTCAGAATGTCAACTGAGTGAAAGATTTTGGAGATGCTTTACTTCTAAAGAAACACTTAGCTGGATTTCAACAGCTGCTTTTGGAAGAGCCCAGAAATGCTGAAACCTCTGTGAGTATATTTACAGTGGATGACTATAGCATATAGGTAGCGTGTGTCCTATCTTAGGACTATATCTCATTGTCAATGTACAGCACTGTGTTCCTTTGCATCCCAGATTTCCAGCCTGATCTGTCAACCCTCTCAAACTTTTTATTTCCCCATTGCTTGATGAAGGTGTGCTGGAAGTCTGGGTTTAGCCCAGTTGTGGCCTTTCTGAGTGTGACTGCTGGAGGGAAAGATGGTTTGAACTGAAATGTAAATGAACCAATGGATGGTTTTGAAATTCAGGTGTAAGCTGAACCATTATTGCTGAACCATGTTTAGCTACTAAGGAAGACTGTTTCACTTCAAGACTATATCAATATCTTGTGTCTAAAACTAGAATTAAACTTCTTTACCTGGAGTGCAGTACAGCACTGGGGCATGTCATTCAGGGAAGTGGTGGGATTTCTCTCCTTAGTGACTTTCAGGGATCACCTACACAAAAGCATCCCCAGACTGATCTAGTGTTGATGTTAATGAAGCTCCAAGAAGAAGGAGAAGGTTGGCCTAGAAACCTCCAGAGGTCCTTTTTGAATGTTTTATTTCCTATGATCTTACAGTTCTGGTAAGTGTGTTACAGTAAAATAACCAGATGGATTTTTTTTGGAAGTATAGAACAGATACCCTGAGGGCAGAAAACAGTATGTGGAGAAGACGCCATGGGTGGGGGTGGGGAGAAAGACACTTATTTCCATTTCTGCGTTATAGAACCAAGACTCCTACAAGGAGTTGAGAAATTTGTCTTGATTTGGAGATGAGAAAAACAAACACTTCTGAGTAGTTTTTCACAGTAAGGCTGCCTGGCTTGTGATCCTCATCCTGTCTCGAGAAGGGTAGGCAGTGTTTCAAATGTTGGGGTCAGGCTGGTTCCTGCTCTGTCTAATCGGTTTGGTGTACATGTATTTCCAGAAGGGATTAAATACGTCTTGTCTCCTGTGGTTTTATTAAAGGGCAAGGAGCCTTTAGTTCTGTGAACATTCTGTCTGGTTGCCTGAGGTATCTGCTGCTGGGGGAGAGGGAGAGAAGAACAGCCAAACCTCATTGCTGTCCCCGAGGCTAATGCAGGAGAACTGGTGAGGCTGGGTCTGTACCTAAGGCTTGGTTCCTCTGTGCACAGGGCCAAATCAGCAGGAGAGGGGTGAGATTGCCTATGTGCTCAGCATCCCCACTAGTGCCTCCACAGGCATGTTTTTGCAGCCGGGGCTGCTCAGCTAAGGACACTCCACCCTGAGATGTGTTGTGCAGAAACTTCATTTTACCCTTGGGACAAGCCAGTGACTTTTTCTCCCTTTTCTGTACACATTCTTCTTACTAGATCAGCCAAAACCTTCTGCTGTCACTAAAACTGATGTGTTTTTTTGTGTAAATGCAGACTTTTTGTACTCATCAAGGCCAGCTCAGGCTGTTCTGCCAGTAGATGTCCCTGCATGCCTGGCTGCAACGGACGTGCTGAGTCTTTTCCTGGGAAAACTGACTTCCAACACACTGAACTTCACATTATTCCTGATGGGTATTGTTCACATGGATTTTTATTTTTTCCCCTCACATTTGGACTTCTGGTGTAAAGTTTAATCAAGCTCTAGAAATGCAAAAGCTGAAATTAAAACGGAAGTTCATTCTTTCATTGCAAAGCAGGCTTTTCACAATCTTTAAATATTTTTGTGTTTATTTATAAACCCGAGTACTGTCACCAGAAAAAGGCCCTGAACTGCCTTACCCTGTTCTGCCCTTCACTCCTGTTCTACATCATGCATTCAAATAACTTCCACGTTTTATTTTTTTTCCTTCCTCAGATTGCAACATTTTTTTTTGAAGCAGATATTGCTTTGGTGCACTGAATTGAACAAAACAAGGCAAAATGAAACCAAATAGTGCTGAGCACCAGGTACTCACTGCTTGGTGGGAGTCATTTGGCAATTTTACAGATGCTGAGAGTCTCAACCTTCAGCCTTCAAGGTGTTTCCTGTAATATGAGAATTTATCAGCTGGCTTTCAGAGCCACGTAGGTGAGTTTTAAGTGTTTTCTGCGATGCTCTGTGCTCTGTATTATAATCCTGCTATTACATATTTGCATCCCTGCTAAATTAGCACCGGAAAGTTATCTTCAAAAGTGCAAAGCCTGCCACTGCCACTCTTCCTGGGAGCACAGGGGATGATAATTGTTACGGAGGAAAATTACCTTTACACGGTATTGATTTTGTGCCCCGCTGCCTGTCATCATCCCTCGGCGGGATTTTCCCAGCCCAGGACAGCGAGCAGCTGTGCCGGCAGCCTGCTCTGGGTGGCTCTTGGCCGGCTGTGGAGGGACAGGCAGCGGGCAGGGCTCTCACGCCGGCAGCTGCCGGCACTGCTGCCAGCCCCGTGGCTCGTGGGGGGCACCAGTGACCCACCCCAGCAGCCTTTCATGCCAGCTTTGAAGCAGGGGTAGCAAGAGGCTTCCAAAAGGGCCGAGAGCCGCAGCTTTGAGTGGGGAATGGCTCAGTAAATGACTGGTGGAATATAAGTATTTATTGATTTAAGAGTGTTCTTTTCTTTTGCTATGCTTTTGTCTTCTAAGGCAACTTTCTTTTAAATTTATGTCCCACATTGTCACATCAGGAGGAAAATACATGAGAAATGTTTTGTTATTTCAAATTTATCGCATATTACGTCAGCTGGCATTGTGGACTCACAATATGTAATGCTTCATAAATTATGAAAAATAAATGTTTTATGGGCTTACTACGCACTCTGTTTGAAAACCGTTGAGCTGGGGAGACTCACTGACCCCCGTACAAATTAATGTGCACATGATTTTCATTATTGCGGCTCAGATGGGAAGTTTGAACATCTTTATATATTTATTTAAAGGAAAATGAGGACAGAAGTTTCTTGAATACAGTTAGTCTTTCTGGCAAGAAGCAGGTATCATTTAACCCAGCTCATAACCTACTGCTTCCCTCACAGTCATTGTTATTCCAGGCCAAAGCTTAAACTCAAAATCAGAGCTGTGAGGACTTAGCATGAGCTTCCAGAGGTCAAATCCTGCAGCCTTTAGCCAGGCAAACTAAACCTTGGAGCGGGTAGGATTTTGTCTATGCAAGGACTGCGGCATTTTCAGAACATGAGGCAAGAACAAGTCAGTCTCCTGCAGAAGGGAAGGCAGTGAAGGATATTTCTACCCAACTTTCCAGCCCTGCTTTCCCTGAGCATGATGGAGAGCAACAAACAAACAAAGGTCGCCCATCTCAGCTGTCAAGGGTCTCACCAGGAATGAAGAGCTCAGTCTCAGGGCACTGGAGATCTCAACCCTCATGGAGCACAGCATCTTTCAGCACTGAGCCGTAGGAATGAGAGGAAAACGTCCTCACCCGCCTGCACGGGAAAGTGTGTCGTCCCATTTTCTGAGGAGCAAAAGTTCACTCCAACATGTGTTGCATGGGAGGCGAGTGTCTTTGGGGGGAAAGGCTGCGGTGACGGGAGGTACCAGGAATGGTGAAGTGCTCTCAGCTATTTTTTTCCCCCCTCCTCACATCCAAATGTTTCTGTTCCTTGCAAAGAGGGGGTCAGGTGTTCAAGCTCTTCCCTGGACGGTTTTTATATCACACGGATCCACCACTGTGTTTCTAATGAAGCCATCAAGATCATAACTGGGAGCTCCCTGCATGGCCTTAAGCAATATAAGTCACTGCTTCAGAAGACTCCCTTAACTTGGGGCTGGATGCACGCAAAAAATATTCCAAGTTATTCACTCATAATTCAAGTCAGCTGAGGCATCAAAATGTAGGGCAGATGGACAAGATCTCTGGCTGCAGCCAGCCTGATTTCTGCTGTTAGGACTATTGCAGTCAACACTTAGAGACTTTTATTGTAATTGTTTTTTATTTAATTAGTGATATTTTGAGATATTAACCTTTACATAAGTGCATTAAAGGAGATTACTGTGTGCTTTCTAGTGTAAAAAATGTGCTCTAAGGATCCTAGCTTCTAAACTGGTTTGAATGATGTTCTTCTCTTAAAACCACAATTTTGCTTCTCTCCTTTCCTCTTCTTTCTCTTCACATGGCTATTAAGAATTATTAAAGATGGTAGTTGAGCACAGTCACTATTGCAGTCGCTTGGCCAAGACACTGAAAAGTAATTTTTTGGCAGTTTTATTTTCTCAAAATTATTAACTTCAATTGTGCTTCGTGTTAGGGAGAGGAAAAAGAACAGATAAAATCGGTAAAGTACACCCCAAGTTCCTACTTTCCTTTTCTTTTTGCTGTGACTTTTATAGTTGAGAAGGACCCCTGCCTCTGCCTCTCTTCTCCAGTGGATGGCAGCTGAGTACCACGGTACGGAGTCGAGCTGACTTGCACCGCTGTGTCACTCGCTCAAGGAGGCAACCGCTGATTGGAATTAGCTGTTCTTTGCCTGTGTGAAATATCACTTAGAAGTACCTGAAGAATTAGAAAAGGAAGAAATGTAAAGCTTTTCAATTCAAACTACTTTAATAGTATTAGAGCAGGAGCAGATCATCTAAAAGTTTTCTTCAGCATCTGATGTGAAAAAAAGAAGAGTCTCATATCCATATACACAAGCCTCAAGTGTTTCCTTTTTATATGTTAATCTGAATTTCCAGTATATGGATGCTAATGAAAAAAAGTTCCCGACTTTCCTTTTGCTTTCTGACCTCTACAGTTTTTAGGGTTTAATACTATACTCATATTTTCATCATGAAGAATAATTTTTACTAGCAAATTTTCCTTTCCTGAAGTCTCAGCTGTCCCAGAAAGAATAAGACAATTCCCAAGGATGGAAATTATGATATGATTTTAGTTATCATTTAAACTGCGAGTAGTTTTGAAATATTCACCTGAAAGAAAAGTTTAAAACAAACATTCCAATCAGAAACAGAAACCTAACCATGTTCCTCTTAAAAATGGGTCTCCTCCAACTCCTACAATTTATAGCACATACCCTTGGGCTATTACAGTCTAGAAAAATCTGAAATAAAAACCACACTGTTTTCTGGGTCTGATCATGCATCACTCACTCAAAAAGAAGTTTAGGGCCTCCTGAGAAATATAAAGTTTAGGCCTTTCTGACATGTGTTGCTTCTTTTTAAAGAAAACAGTCTAGTGCATCTCTTTGGCAAATGCATCATTTCAGTTTTATTCCCTTTATAAGCAATCACAGGTGGATTGAAACAGAAAGCTTTAAAAATATTTGCAATTGCAGTTGCTTATAAATAATATTGTGGTCAGCATCCTAGTTGTTTTTAACATTAGTAGTTATTTTCTTTACAAATTTTATTTGCTTCCACCTCTAGTCTCCTGCTGTTGTAATAGAAGATCAGACACAAATAACCATTTACACCGAAACCAAAGTTTCTGTAAGTATTTTAAAATGCTTGCTTTTATGTTTACTGCTGAAGGACCTTGAGCACTCCTGCCAGAAAGGAAAGTATTTATTATCTCTCTTTTACAGATGAGGAAGCTGAGACACTGTGAAATTAAAAGCTTGGGGAAATTAGTACACAGTAAATTACGGTGTGAATTTACTGTGTACTAACCTCCCTGCACGAACTCATCATGTGGACTGGCAAAGAAAAAGGATTAAACTCCCTTAAATTATCTCACATTTGCCATGGACAGACAGTTACCATGGATCAGCTGACACACAGCAACTTCTTAACCCACAGTGACTCCTTCGCACGGCGAATCCCCTCATCGGAGAGGAGCCGATTCACGGGGTGCTGTGCTGCGTAGCTAATCTGCTCCAACTTCATGCAAGAGTTTATTAGTCACTAATTTCCCCAGCTGGCCAGATCCTAAGTGGTTTATCTAAAAATCAAAGAAGGAAATCTCTGGCAGAACTCAAAGTCAGACTCCAACATCCTCACAGCCTTAAAAGCAGATGCTGTGAGTTACAAAAGCAAAACATCAGGAGGAGAAAACTTTGTCCTTTTGAAGGACAGAGCACTGCAGGACATGGGTTAAGTTGATCAGTGAGAGTGGTGGAATCAGAAGATGAGTCCTGGAATTTGAGAACCAGCCTCTGATAGGTTTTGGTGTTAAAGCTTCTTCCAGCACCCTGGCAGAACCTTACAGCCCAGCCCAGCATGGAATTCATGGAAATCTGTCTGTCCTGGGAATCCCAACAAACACCTCTTCCTACCCCACAGTTGGGCCTGTGTTGTGTGTGCATTTGCAGGGCACCCTGCAAGTTCCCTTCCATGTCACAGTGAGACTTCTGGAGTCCAGAGCCTCTGGATATGACCACTGGAACCTTGCTCACTGCTCCTGGTCCCAGCAGTGACCTTTAGGCTCAAGAGGCCACCAATAAGAACCCAGGGGTGACCTCCTTTCCCTGAAGCAGGCTGAACAACTGATGTTGAAATAATTTTGGCAGGAGCATTTCCCATTGTGTCTGATCCAAGCTGGAGAGACGAGTATGTAGGGAGCTGGGATAAGGGTTAGCTGGTGGAAAGAAAATTACTGACAAGTTCATTCCATTAATAAACAAAGACATAAATGATGATGCTACGAAGGAAAAGCAGGGTTTTCTGGAGAAAACTATAGAGATATGTAATAAGGAGGAGAGATGCTTAGGTGGCAGTTTTACATTACATCACTTAGTAAAAAATGTTCTATTTTAGCTCCAAGCTCGAGTCCAGTTAGACCTGCACCAGTGCTTAGAAAACAGCATGTATTTTATTGTCCTGTGAATAGGAATAGCTGATAACTAGTTCATTTAAATGTGAAAAGAACTTTTCACTCGTGATTTTTTTTTTTTTTAATGGATTTCATCTTCATAATATACATTGCAGCTATAGCATTCCACTGGCAGTCATTTATCTAACAACTTAAATCTTTCTGACTCTGAAAAATGCAGGATAACAGAGAAGAGAAAAAAAGTGGTGGTGGTAAGTTCTTTTTAATTTGCATTTCAGGGTTTAACTTAGGAGCATAAATATACAGAAGTTAGCACCTTCCTGACATCCCTTCCTATCTCATTTCCAGACCATTACAATATGAAAACAATGGGATTAAGGCACAATCCCTCTCACCCCCGTTCCCTAAAGCAAGTCTAAATAGAGGTGGATTTGCTTCTGATATAGTTGAAATTAAGACAAAAGGATATGTCTGAGAAAATATTTCTTTTTCCCCAGTAAAGCTTAATCTTAGAAAATGCCTGTTTGTGTTAGAGAAATGGCTTGCACGGACTATGATAGTCATCTTTTATAGAGGCAAACCAGACTCACTGGACTCTAATGTTGTAAAGGGAAAAGCTTTACAGGTATAATTAACCTGTGGAATGCCCTTCCACAGGATACTCTTGAAGTACTGGCACTAATACCTTCTGTCTTCATAACTCAGGGCATCGGTGGTCTTGCAGCTGAGAGCAAGAGAGGATCTACTGTGTCCCTTCGTGATGTGACTTGGCTGAATTAATTAGGAGGTTGTGGTGACTCTTATAGAAACAGTCACTGCTGGAGCTGGAGGAAGTTCTGGCTTCGAAGGGAAAATCTGTCGCTGTTCCCAGAAATGAGCAAGAGGGTGCAGCATGAGACCTGTGACAAGGACATGCCAGGCTGCTGCTGTGTGTGATGAGAAGAGGAAGGTCTGTGTGCAACAGGGAGGCTGGCAAAGGAGAAAGGTAGGTCATGGCAGAGGTTGCCCATGTTCTTCAGCTCTCAAAAACTTGAAGGTACTAATTGAGGTGGTGGACAAGGAACCCCTAGGGTCCCAATGACTATTGCTGGTGTGCAAAGGAGCAAAAAAGAACATCTGGAAGGTTGGTGTGGTCTCATGGCTGGGTCTGAGAGGTAGTCTTGGGCTCAGACAAAGCTGGTGTTCAACACAGCTCTGTTTCTGATGCATATGGGAGGCAAAAGTGCCTTCATTCTACTGAAAGACCTCAGGGTGCATAAAACCTTTGAGGGAGATGGCCCAGGCCCTGTGTTGTGTCTGGAGGTTGATGAGTGCACATAGGGTGGGAGGAAGGACCACCAGACCCTGTGTTGAACCTGTTCCTCTGTAAGGAGAGAAAAGCAGAAGCAAGGATGTGCTATATGAAGGATATCCAGAGAGGTGGTCCCTGGTCTAAGAATAATGGTATTTGGAGAGGAGCTGAAGTCCTGCTGTTTAGTGCTGTGAGGACCTTCTGCAGTGGCATACAGTCCAGAAACACTCTCAGAAACTTCATACCAAACCATGGGAAAGATTTGAACTTTAGATGACTCTGGACTTCAGTTGCAGTTTAGTAGGATTTTAAGGCTGGCGCTTTATATAAATATAAGACATATATAAATACACACACACATGCAAAATATATATATGTGTGTGTATGTGTGTATTTATATATCTACCTCAAGTTGTTTTGATTCTGTCGAATAAATTCCATAGCTCTTGCTTAAGGTAGATCTGATGGAGACTCTCTTGCATGAAGTGGTTTGATGGAGTTGTGATAAGCATCAGGGAATTTGCATCCAAGGTCCTTAGAATGTTTCTTTCAAGGCCAGCCTGTCATTAACCAGAATATTTGATTTGAAGTCATGCTGGTTTCACATGTCAAACTATCCCGACACTGTGAAAATGGTGGGAGCAGATACAGGAGGTGGGGAATGAGAAAGTAGGGAAGGATTTGGTTATCAAAGCAGAGGACTTAGATTCAATAGTAATTGACAGAAGGAGATTGCTTTGGCTCATAGTTCAGACAAGGACTGTATCCCAATCCATTAGGCCACCCTCTCGTACAAACACAAGGACCTCCATGTGCATCACCAGCTTCATCCAGGGGCAAGGAGACAGTGCAATCACTTTGCTGCCAACACTGCCAAACGGCAGGTTTGCTGGAGCCCAGCTCTCCAGAACATTAATAAAAATAAATGATTTTACCCTTTCTGGTCCTGCTTATAGCAGGCTGCTAATAATGCCTTATGAGGCTGCCACACAGTTCAATCAATAGTTTGATTTTTGTGCCCTAGAGCTGCCACAAACACAAACCCTGTGCTGAGGTGGCTGAGTGAGGAGCTGGCCATAGAGATAGGAGGAGATGGCAAAGGGGAAATGTGGGATGCAGTGCCCTATGACTTCCAGAAAACTTAGGGATGGACCACTCCTGCCATCTCCCATGGCCACTGCCACATCACACTGAACACATGGATGGTCCCTGATACCCAGTGCTCATTATTTATTTTTTTCTGTGTTGCCTGTGGAAACATTCGGGTTCGACAAAAGGAAAAAGCGATTTGTCGTTCTTTGACTGAGGGAGGTTGATTTTCATTCGAGACAGAATGGCTCATTTTTACCTTTTTAGCTCCTGGAAGAGTAAAAAGTGAGAGGTCAAACCTGCATCACCATGACAACCCCTGCAGCGAGGGTTTTTGAGCAGATGAAGGGGAGTGATAATGGAGCTGAAGTTTCTTTCTGCCCGTGCATAGTCACTGGGATTTTTGTTTTGTTTTTCCTTGTTTCTTTCCTTTAGGCCTTGTAAGGTGTGGCCCCATGCATTTTTCAGGGCCTGAAGGACAACGCTGGCCAGTTCAAACATGGCCACACTCTGTTTGAGATCAGTCCTTGGTACAGCATTGCCTGCACACATGTAGGGTATATATAAACTATATAAAAAAACGGATTAAAAATGGGGCAAGGGTCTAAGGAGTTTCACTTAGGAGGGGCTGCAGGTTAAACTGGAAGTTCTTTTGAGGTGCTGAGCTCATACCCCAGTTTCTTAGACCTGCACAAGAGGGAGTGTGTAGGAAGAGATTTCAGAGAGCAGCTGTGGAGCAAAACCGAGTCAAACTGAAGTCCCATAAATGATTCCCCAAATTCCCTTTATCTAGAAACTGAGCCTGGTCCAGAAAAAATTAAGCAAGCAGAAGAGATTACTCATTTTTCTAACATCTTTGATTATTCTAAGTTCCTACTAAATCTGATGTTTTCCTAAAATGGAAAGCCTTCTCAGACTGGAATATGCCTCCTTTGATGTGCAAACATAACACCTAGGAAAGGTTGTCCTCAAACCCTGATAGAGCTTCCAGATGTTGTCCTTTGGATATTATCCCTCTTTAGAAGTTTTGCAGCAGCATTTTTTACCTTGTTGTATTTGCAACAAAAACTGAAACAGAATAAGAAATAATAAATCAGGTATTAGAAAATTAGAAAGTTAATTTTGCAGGAAGATTTTGCCAGAGTCAGACTTTAGTGGGATCTATACAGCCATCAGACAGCTACATGGAGAAGAGAAACAGCCAGAGTTAAGACTAAAAAAGTTTTGAATGGCTATAAAGCCTCGAGTTGAAGCCATTCTCTGTGCCCAAAGGATTAGGTTAAAGCTTTTGCAGTGCAGTGGAGATGAATTATTCCATCTTTGCCTAGTGAAGGGTTTCTCATATCTCCTTCCAAAGTGGTGGACATGTCCCTTATGTCAGTAAGAAGCTACTCAGTCCACCATCCAGAAAGGCAAACTGAAAAGAAAGAGCACAGCTATGGTCCCTCTACCACCAGATTTGAAACAATAGCTGCATCAACACATCAGCCCAGCAAGGAAGCAGAGCTGGGCTGTTGGGATCAGCCTGCAGATAAATCAAAGTGAATCTGAGCGATAGTGATGTGATGTTGCAATAATAATTCACTCCTCATGCTGATTTAGAAGAAGAAGCCAATTCAGAATTTCACAAGCACAAGGGCCAGCCCAGAGTCCTGTGGGACAGTATGAAAGAGCATACTCAGTTCATATGGCAAGAAAGCATAGGTTACCAATTACATAAAATATAGACCTGGCAGAAAACAGACAGAATAATTTCTGGAAGTGCTTTGGATTATAATCTGTCCTTCAGACAACTGATTTATGAAATGTTGGATTCTTGTGTTTTTATTCAACCAATATGAAAAATTATGTTAAATCCGGATTGTCTGCATGTGAGAAGATTGCAACAATAGTAATTTAAACAGGATGTTAGACTATGTCAGAAAATGCAATTCCATCCTTGCAGTAATGAGACAAACTTCAATTTTCCTCTTCTGTGTTGTGACTGGACTCTCTTGAGTCAGACTTGAACTTTAGTTATGGTCTCAATGAGGGGCAGATCACCTGTCTGCTGTTGCATCTCAGGATAAATGCTTTTGGGAAGCTCAGTCTTTGAGGACAAAATAATAAATGCCAATCACACTGGCATTAGACCATTTGGAGGCTTTAATTACATTTATTTGATTTTTATTCCTCACTGCAACTCTACTCATCCGTTTCCAGGCACAATGGAGTCAATGAAACCTGATGTTGTTTTCAATTTACCAACATCTCTCTGAAAAACAGACTCATCTCATGGTGGAAATGTTGTGAAAACAAATTGTAGCCATTCCTCCTACCCCCAAATGAGTAATTAAGTGCCACAGCAATATTTTACCCTTTTTTTGGAGAATATTTGGACATAAATGACACTTGGCAATTGTGTGTTCATTGACATCATGTCTTTAACATTTCAGGTGTATAAACCGGATTCACAGGCACTTAATTTCAAAGTAAAAACTTTCTCGTGGCAATGGAGTGCACAGTTTCGGCCTGAAATTCAGCCTGGAAAAGACCTATGCACTGGCACAGACAGTATGACATACCACATGAGCTCTGCTAATAAGTCAGCACAGTTGTGAGAAGTCAATGCAGTACCAGCTAATGCCTGTGAGAAGAAAACAACAAAACATATGTTTCTCTCTCCAGAGCTCTTCCAGCACACCCTAAGCCTGTGAAGGGCGCTGGCATGGTGAGCAAATATTGCTGTCCATGGGTTAAAGTTCAAATGCATCACTTGAGGAGATGAGGAATTCAACTAGGGCAGAACAACTTGCCATTTCCTTCAGGGAGTGGTGACCATGGGTTGGGGAGAGATGTGGGTGTGAGAGTAGGAAGCAGGCAGTCACAGCCCTTCTACAGCAATTACCATAAAGATTAAATAAATACAATAGCCTAATTTCACATGGAAGTACGCTTTAATTAAGTCTCTGCAGAACAATGAGCTGCTTCCATAAGAGCTGTGAAAATCATCACTAGGGACTGTCCAGAGGAAGAGAGAAACAAACAAGAGAAGGTCTTTTTGTAAAGAAAGTATGTACAGGAAGCATTTTGAAAAGCTAGTCTCCATTTAATTTACCTAGGAACGATCAATGACGAACTCCAGGGTCTTGCTCTGGTTTTATATAAGTTCCCCATCCCAGAGTCTCATGGTGCTTCCCAGGCTGAGGGAGACAATTCATTTGCAGACTAATGCAAATTTTTGCACTTGTAGACTAATACAAGAGCATTGCAGCTTATTGTATGAGGTGTACACTAGTGGGCTTAGCTTGGGTTAAGTGCTTCCAGGATGAAAACTTGTGCAAAGTAAGCTCCAGGTACATATATTAAAAATATCTGTTCTTCCAGCAGTCAATGATACACTCTCTATGTTAACGTGGTCAGGGATGGAATTCAGTGAGAGGTGCTAGGACAGCATCACCTGTAAGGCCTCCATTCCCTCAAAGGAGGTTCATAATGCACAAGAGCTCCATGAAAATGAACCAATTTGCCACTGACATGTCTACAAACACATGGATGCATTGCTTGAATGCAGGTAAGCTTGGACAAGGTCATGATTAGTGTCTTCCTGAGACTGGGGTATCCAACAGAAGACAGTTCAGCTGCTGGCATCACACCAGCCACTCTATGACTTGTGATGTATTTGAGCTCAATAACACCTACAGAACATGTACCTTCATTGCAAAGACAGATTTGAGATGTGCTCTAAACCCCAGCCAGATACAAATTTCACAGAATGCAGATGACAGAGCAGCTTGATGGGCAACTTGATGTTTCTGAAGAAAGATTTTGCCTTGAATACAAAATTTTGCCTTGATTTTACCTTTGAATACAAAATATTATTTTGTATTATTTTATTGCTTTAGAGGGTACCAACTGGCCAAGTGGTAGCTTTCAGCTATCACTATGCAAGGCTCAGGCAGATTAGACCTGGGGAAGTACAAAATCACTTTTCCGCTTGGTGCTCATCTTACATCATCATTGTTATAGAGGCTTTTGGTCAGGCACTGCTTTTTCTTTTTTTTCTTTTCTTTTGTTTTGTTTGTTTGTTTGTTTGTTTTGTTTTGTTTTGTTTTTAAGTGCAGCTAGGTAACATATCAGGGCCCAGTTCCATGCCTAGTGTCTTGGGCCTGACTGCACTACAACCCAAAAATCATTACAACCAGACAGTCAGCTCTCAGTGTGTGCCAGGTTCTGCTGTCTGATTGGGAGGGAGCTGAAGCACTTTTGGAGGTTTAATCGAAATCTGAATACATGTGACTGAAATTGGCTCCCTGTGATTATTTATACAAGTAAATCTCTGCTTCTCACTAGTTCCCAGAAATCAAATGCCAGACTTGCATGATCTTTTTTTTTTTTTTTTTT
>VXAU01002736.1:3103822-3215077 GCA_013399695.1 Formicarius rufipectus
CACACACACACCCCCACACCCACACACACACACACACAAACCCTCCCCTCCCCTTCCCAATCCTTCCTTTAAGGTTTAATTTAACAATAACATTTGCGATCGGGGTCCTGAGCATCTCAAGGGCATTGCGCTTGAAATTGCACACACTCCGCACCATTTATCATAGCCTGACATGTGTCATGTTCCAGACTGCAGCTCCAAGAGGTTACAGCTCACGACTGCTCCTTTGTTGATCAGCTGCCGAGACAACTGAGGTACCTTTCTTTCTTTTTTTCTTTCTTTTCTTCTTTCTTCCATTTTTTTTATTTATTATTAAAGCTGCACCGTCCTCTTTTCAGAGGGTTCACTCCGATGCTATAGAAAAAGAAAACAAATTCTTGTCCACTCTATACAGTTCCCCCACCAGATCTTCATCAGCCCAAATTCAGATCATGATTAATTTAATAGCAGAGCCTTGGCTTGTTAATATTACTGCTTAATACTGACTGTAGTAGGGATAAACTATTTTCAAGATAGTTCTCTGCCTGATGAGAACAGTGTGTATAACTGCGAAGGATATTGGAGACAGTGCTAAGGGAGTCCTAGAGTCCTTTCCTATGGCAACATCCAGGATTGCGAAGACAGTGAGCTCCTTCCATTGCCAAACTTCAGTCCTGCAACTTTGGGGAAATGAATTTTCTTTTCTCCAGAGCTTCTACTTCATTTATTCCACCCCTTCTCCTTCACTTCCTTGGTGCCTTGTGGAGTTCTTGCTACATGCGGAGCACCTGAGACCTGTGTGTATCTTTCCAGAAATGATGTGTACAGCAATTGAACAAACCAGGCTGTTTATAAAGCATATTGGCAAGAGCCTCTGAATTGCATTCATAAATCACTTGTAGATTCTACTTTTGTCTGTCTTCATCCTGCCAATCAACATTTGTATAGGGTATAGGTCTGGGTGCCACTGTAACTTAATGTGTAAAGGAAGCAAGGTTGCTATTGCTAGAAAGAAACGGGGTTTGAATACTGTTCTAAGATCCGAACAAAGGCAGACTTTGTTTTGTATTGTTCTGCTTTCTCAAAAAGGTTGCTATATCAAGTGAGCTAATAATTCTTTTTAAAACTTTATAATGAAAATGTCCTGAAGGCAGGAAGTGCTGAACTGGACCCGATTTCTCCATTTCCTCTCCCTAGTTTCATGTTTAGCTCTGTCCTGGTAGACCTCAAGCCCAAATGTTCAGGTCCCAAAGTCTGTCTGTATTTTGGAATGACACTTGATCTTTCAGATTCCTATTCCCCTCTGAGCTCTAAATCACGCAGTGTTCATCACCACCTGTTAGCATCAAGCACAGCCTCTGCCGACACAGTTGGAGTTGTCTTACTTTCTCTCACCCTCTCAGCTCTTGTCAATGGATATTTTCGGAGGTTTCCTCGGTTTAGAGGCTCTTGATTAATCAGTAGTGCCAGATGGGAAGGCTCAACTACAACCACCACGTGTGTGTCACACGCCTATCAGATGCACAAATGGAGGGTTTTTTTGCCATTGGCCAGCAAGATTTTGCACTTTATCCTTCATTGCAAGTTTTTTTGTAGCCATCCATCTCAAATCCCTTTGCCTTCCTGTTCAGCACTCTCCTCTTTGTAAGCCCAATCAGAACAGCACTTTGCTGTCTGAAGGACACCCCATTTTCTCTCTCTTTCTCAAGGAGAGAAAAATCCAGTTTTGTGGCTGTGGCTGGGTAGTCCCGCAATCACTGCATCCTCTCTGAGCTACCCCCTGAGAACAGGGCACCCCACTGCCTGTGATGCATTTCCCCCTTGCATTGCTGCTTGTGTTCCTGACCTTGACTCATGCTTGATCCCTGTCCTCCCTCTCTGCCAGCATCGAGGCACCTGCCCAGCTCTGCAGGGATGATGTAGTGCTACCAGCTGGGATGGCGTAAAGCGACGGCAGGACTCGGCCAGCTTCCAGTCACATCACTCTGCCTGTCCTGGGGAACGCAACCACCTGCACAGCTTCACCTCCCCCCGCACCGAAAGGTGGTACTTCAGCAAAAGGACAAAGCCCAGAGCACAGAGAAGTATAAGGGTGGAGACCACCATAAATGCTGCTTCTTGATCAGTTTGCCACCCTAAGCAACCACCTGCCTGTGTGTGCCTGATGCTGCCACTGCATCCCTGACCCCAAGCAGTAAGGAAGCTGCCTGACTGTACAGTCTTAAATGAATATAATGTCTCCCTAAAACTCTCCTAGTGAGAGTTACCGAGAATATATAAGAGGGCTGGAATTGCGTTATTTACAGAGGGGCTGTGCCCAGCGTGTGCCTGTGTGTCATTCTCTTTTTAGGACAGCTGTTCCCATGAAAGCTGCTATGGTGTTTCAATTCCTCACCTCAGACTGCACAGGGACCAGTCTAGCCCCATCAGTTTTGCATGAACGATGAATAATTTCAGGGGTATTTTTTTGATTTATAAGGAGGAAGTAAGGAGACTGCATGAAGGGAAAAACTAAGAGTCTGTGATAAAAATATTAAAAATAACTAACAAATCACTAAAAATAAAAAAGTCCATCATTTCCCCCTCTCCAACAATGGATATTCTCATCTAATACTGCTCAGAAAAGGTGTCTGTGAGTGAAAGCAATACAAAGATTATCTGAGTGTAATAGAAAAGGAATGAGGAAAGCAGTACACACAATAACCAGGTGAGTGGTCAGTGTTTCAGCTGAGACCATCCTCTGAATATCTCGATCACAGAGTAGTGCTAAGAATGGATTCAGAACTGGATGAACATGCTGGTCTCCCTGTGGAAAGAAATATGGCTAGAGCAGCCTCTATTTATTGGGATGGCATTGGGGGATGCTGGAAGTTAATTGGTTCCTCGGATATGAAGATTAAAAGTAACCTTGGGTTCCTCTGCTAAGAAGAAAAGGAGATAACCACCAAATCAAGCAACATATAAATAGAGTAGAACCAATAATTACTTAAAAAAAGTATTTAAATGCAATCAGTCAGAGTGGAGGAAAGAATAATGACATGTGTACAGTAGACACAATGTAGATTACAATTTATAACAGGATACAGGATGGAGCCAGCACTTGATTAGGGGACCATGCTACAAATTCTTCAGCATATGTCCTCTGTTTTCCTTTCTCTTGGCATAGAAGGCTGGGCACTGCTGGTAAGTAAATCAGAGAGTCAGAAAATGCCCATGTGGCATGGTAGGATCCAAGGAAATTAACTTGACTTTTGTTTCAGACAGTTCTGCCATATCCATTCCTTGCCCAGGGCTGTCATCTGGGAAAGAGTTGTGACTGCTTTCAGCTTTAATCAGAGATAAAAATTACCCCTAGTTCGTGAATATGTTTATCATGAAGTTATGTCAATGGTAGAGAATAGATTCTCAGCATACAGTTCAGCATGACTTACACTAAAACACGTCGTATACTGAAGTGTTTTGCTCTCCAAATAGCACCTTCATACTCCACTCATTGTCAGTACACAGACAGAGCCTGGGCAAGAATTCCTCCAGAAGAAAGCACAAGATTTTGCTGATGAACTTGTAGCCTTGAAGCTTCTTCAGTGTCCACTTGCTATGCCTTGGCCACCGCCTATAAACCAATAACCTGACTGCCAGTGAGGGAAATTTCCATTTGGTTTGATCACAAAGGCTGTTGGGACTCCTCTGATTGTCCTCCATGTCTTGAGGTTTGGTGTCCCTCCTGGATGTGTTTCCAGCTGTGTGCCCTGCTGTTGTCCAGACCCAACACTTCGGCATGTGACTCTTGACCAGTAACACCAGTAAATCATGCTCTCCAGCGGGGTGGGAGGAGGCTGTGATGTGCTGTTTCTTGTGGATAGTCAGCTATGATAAAAAGGTAACTGTGTTTATGAATAGAGTAATCCTTTCCACTACAAAATGTCTTTTCCTTCTCAGTCTGGTCAGAGTGCCTTAAATTAAAGAAAGCAATACCAGAACAACAACAAAAGCAGGAATAGGAATGACACAGCAGTGAAAGAGAGAGCAAATGGCTGACAAGGGATGTTTATATGTCACACAGTGTTATTTTGGCTGCCTGCTTGACCAAATTGCCCCAGAAAACAGAGGGAGCACAGGCAGCTACATGAAGGCTCCTTGAAATCAGAAGCTTGTTGGATCCTGATGTGCATTCCATGTGAGTGTATTTGCGTGTGTACAGTGGGGAGCAGGGATGCTTGTTAGTGTGTTTTTTTTTTCTAGACAGCCATAAATACCCTTGTTTATTTCCATCATGACATCTATATTCAAAATTAGCATAAGTTGATGATGTTAATTGATTTATATGCATGCAGGCAGTGCTTTATCAAAGGTAGAGGGACATAAGGTCAGTCCCATAAGGGCCTCCTGGGAAAAAGTACCCATCTGAGATAATATTCAGATTGACATAGTTAGGTATGTAACTGCTTCCAAGTAAGAAGAAACTAAGTTCTTTGCCATTAGCAACAAAATAATTTTCCTATTAATATTGTAATTTTCCTTTTAATAAAATCTGCCCTCACTGAGGTCTAAGAAAGGGCCCTCCAGATCCACTAAGAGGTGGCCCAGGTTGCAGCTGGCAGGCTGGCTGTCTTCCCAGAAAAAGGAAAAGTCCTGTCAAATTGGCCATCTGAGCAAGGCTCTAGGAATTCAGTTCCCTTCAGGTCAGTGTACCTCAGCCATTGTGAAAATACCAGAACACTTCCTTAGAGGAGGTCATCAGTGACACAGAGGCAGCAGGGACCAACAGGGAATTCTTTACTTTGTAAGGAAATTTCATGAAAATATTTGCCCAGAGCTGTACCAAGAGCAAAACCAGAAGAGGGCCTTGGCTTGCAAGTGTCAGTGGAGGAAAAATAGGTCCTCTATTGCACTGCCACCAGCTCAGAAGAAAGAAAAGGAGGCAGCAACTAAAATGTTGTGTCCAAAATGTCTCCTCTTACTGGTTTCTATTATCTGTTTTATAAAACCTTGATTTTTTCCTGAGCATGAAAATGGTTTATTCTGATCTGGCAGTTAACTCTTCTCCTCTTTTCCCTTTCTCTCTACCTTTTTTTTTTTTTTTTTTTTTTCCCCCTCTCCTGCTTCTCCTAGGTCAGTTTGGGAGATTCAGATGTGAAATCCAACTAAAAAAAGATATCCTCTTGTATGCAAACCTCCCTTGCCTGGCAAGTTGGGAATTTTGCCCTCTCTGGTGAGAGCTGCAGTACCTGATTGCTGTCTGACTAAGCAGGAGCTCAAACAGGCCACCTTTGCACTGAACAATCCCATTCATCAGAGGCCATCCCTTTGAATTCAAAGGCTTTACTGCTGCTAAAAGAGGATATTGGAAACTTAAGTCTTAAATCACACCTTTCAGGTAATAAGCAACAATGAGCGGGAGAGAAAAGGAAGCAGGGGGTTTATAGGATTTAAGGAGTTTCTTTTGAAAAGGGAATCCACCCTGCTGCTGATGGCCAGAACCTCATGTGTGTGTTGAGATGTGCAAATAAAGCAGGGTGTAAAGCTGTTAGCAGTGGCTGAGAGCAACAGCCTAACTCCTGTCAAGGAAAAGCAGGTTAGGTAAACTTTTCAGGTGTTTGGAGGTGAATCTTTTCATTCGTGCACAGCCCTTGTTTGACCCAACTATTTCACATCATTACCAGTTGCTTTGTTCGTACATATCAAACTTCCTTCTTGTGCTTTATTGGTTTCTGCTCTCGCTGACCTCTTCCAGCAGTTTACTTTCTAACATCCTGAAAGCTTCATCGTGACTGTTCAGCACACCTCACAGAGGGCTGAGATTAAAAGTTAAAAAAAAGAAAGAGTGAACACAACAGGAGAGAAAACTGCAGAGCTTTTGGCAGCAGCCTGGTGACACTCTGAGGGGAGTGAAATGGGATGAGTAACCACCCGGAATAATGGCAGAGGGGAAAAAAGAGAGAAGGGTTTCAAACAGCAGGGCCTGAGTGAGAGAATTAGTAGGAACACCAAGCTGAGCAGATCTGGGGAGGGGAGGAAGGCAAAGTCTATCTATTTGTCTCAGCTATCTGTTCCAAAGAGAGACACTGAGTCCTGTTATAACAGAAAATGGGATCTTTTCATTTACATCACTGGACCTGTATATCTTGTATTCAAGGGGCTTCTCTCCTAGACCAAAAACCTGCTCAGCTCTAAGGCATAAGAGCAGTCCCAGGGAAATCTGCAGTGAGGACAGGCAGGGGAGAAGGTGGGAATCAAAAGGGGAGAGAGCAGATCGTACCAGACTCCCTTTCAGTGGCTACAGGACACTGATGCAGCATGGCCAACACAGCACCAACAACATCCTCCCTCCATGGATGCTACAGAGCTGCCTTTGTGCCCCCTCCCTGCTCACAAGACTATAGGGAGCCCACAGGAGGGTCAGAGGACATCAGACTGGCAGGGACTCACTCTGGCTGAGACTGGGACCTTCTGCCTCCTCTCTTCTGGGAACTCCCAGTGGGGTTATGTTTAGGTTGAGCATTACTGCTGTTGGTAGAGAATAAACATTTTATTCAGCAAAGAAAGGCTGAGACTTGGGAGCCTGGCTCTGTTCTGGATGGAGTGCCAATGGAAATATTCAGTACTCTGCCAGGAAACATCATAAGATCTATTTGGTGTCAATAAAAGACAGAAATGTTTTGACAAAACCAGATTATTTTTTAAAATAATTGTCTATTATATGATAGAAAATTAAAATGATAAGTCAAATATTTTTCTGTCCCCTGAAAAAGCTGGCATGGGTTCTTTAGCACAGTCAGAATCTTCTAGTTTTCCTTCAAAAAGGAGCAGTGTCGAAATCAGTTTAATGTTCCGAAGGGTATCAGTGCTGATGGAACCACCTAACTAATACTCAGGATATGTATGGGTATCTCTGACTCCAACTCCACAAAGAACCTGACCTGCAGGTGCTCATGTCAGTTTCCAAAATTCAGGCTTTGCTTTAGGCTTACAGTGCCATGAAGCAACATAAAGTTCAGTGATGCTTACATTAGGTTTTGAGAAATATGAAAAAAACCCAAACAAACATTGAGATGTAATGTTAAAGCAGAAGGAATTCCAGAAAAGCGCAACTGGAACGTGGGGCTGCAACTACAGCATATTCAGGCTGTCTGAAGTCTCTAACAAAAGACAATATATAAACTTAACAAAAAATAAAAGAATTTGTTTGAATTTAAAAAAAAAAGAGCATTTGACCTGTTCTTTTTCATTAAATATGTTTTCCTATATATATTCCTTGTTTGTTTGGGTTTTTTTAATGCTAATGAAAAATTAAATTGTTACATCTTCAAGCTAATGGCCCTCATCAATATTATTTTAATGATTTCTTCCCAGCCATTCTAAGTTTTGTGTTAAGGAGACACAGAGACTTTTAGATTTCATGTCTGTGTTTGGTATCTCTACCAAGTGTAGATTTGAGAAATGCATTCCCATGTCCCAGGGTGCATAAACCTTCACTTTGGTGTCCTTGACATCTTTGGTCCTTTTTGTGGCTATCTCATAATTCATGCAAGTGATGCCATACAACTGTAAGTTTTTCATGAGGTCATAAAACTGATTTATAGAGGTTTTCCCATAATCTCCAAGCAAATTAAAGAAGGTTGATGGAGCTATGCAACTCACTGTTGCCTCAACAATGGTCTCATTCAGAAATGACACGGAACAAGATTGAGGTATTAAGATATCAAGAATGTCCTTAAGAAGCCTTGTCTGTCTGCAAAAAATGTGATGCCTACAAACCAAGAAGGGTTGTTTCTTCTATGCATTTAGTTGATTTTACCCATGGCATCTACCTCAAGATTAGTAAGATTGTTTCTTCCTTCACTTTCTGTTTATAAATGGAAAAGCCTGATTAATCCATTTCAGAACAGCATTTGGAAAAATAATTTGAAGTTAATCTGCTTTCCCTTCTAAGATATTTGAAGTTTTAGGTTATCCATTTTACAAACAATGTTTTATTTTGCTTTTCAGCTTTTAAAATATTTTTGCAAAAAAGGATATATTCCATTAAAGGAAAATTCTGATTCTAAAATTTCAGTAGAGGAAAAGATACTTATATATAAATATATATTTACACACATATATAAACCATATATATCAAACTATGTATTTGTATATCTAAAACTAAGGGGGTAATTTAAAAGTTATTTAAGACATACATATAGAAAAACTAAATACAAAACTCTAGTTACTCTATTTCCAAACTGTAAAAAGAGGACATTTCAGAATCGTGGGAACTTTATTCTTCCATCTTTATTTCTGATGCTGTTTGTGAAGTGCCTGCATTTTGACAGAACTATATAGTCCAAGAAAATGAGGTTTCACTAAACTGCCTCCAACTTCAATATATGCCCTGTGTCAAACTCAGTGAGCTTGGATGTAGTTCCAACCTCTGTGGCTGGGGCTGAGTGCCAATTACACTGCACCCAATGGCCTATAACTGTCTTTTTTTGCTTCTGTGAATATCACTTTTCTCGTTAAAACCTTCAGGACAGCTTGCAAACTATTTGCTACTATTGCTCTGGAGTTGAAAGTAACCTTGAAAACACTTCTCCATGGTAGTAATCAAGGTGATTCTTCCATCCTTTCACAAAAATGGCAGTATATCCTTCCTCTTTTTTTCTCCCCAAATTCTCCCCAGCAGGTTTCTGAAGAACTTTTTAAGATAGGTGTTATCCTTTTGATTTTCTTATTATCTGAACATTTAATCTCATACTTCACAGGGAGATGACTATCTCCCAAGTTCATGAAACCAGCCAGAAGTGTTTTATATTTATGTTCTAAAACATTTGATGCAATCTGTGCTCTGATTATACATAAATAAATAAATACTTTTTTTAATCACCTTTTTATTGGGCCTTTTAGAGGAACAAGACCAGAAAGTATATACACAAACTGAGAGAGTTCGAAAGGTGAGAAACCCAGGTACTTTTAAAGACTATTTGAAATATAAATCAGCAAATATAAACATTGTAAGTATTAGTTTTATTATTAGAATGAATAATTAATTGTTAGAATGATTTCTTGAGTAACTTTAAAATGCTAATAAAAGTTTTGGGCCATATTCTGATCACACAGTTTTGTAAATTAAAATTAACTTCACTACATGAGTTCATTGAAAGGGAACCGACCTTGGCCGTGTTCAGGCTCAGTACAGAGAGATGGAAGTATTTAAAAGACACCTTCTGTGACACACACTACAGAACTATATTTCAAGGCAATACTGGCTCATGGCCAGTGTAATGCAACAGGCTGTAAAAGAAAGTAATGAAATCATTAGCTACTGTGGCCTTGCATTCTATTTTCTGTTTACATCATATTAAACCCCTTATTAGTATCATCATCCTTATTACTCTAGTGTTGTGAATTCTTGTAGTTTTCTCATGATATTTCTTGAAACCTCAGCTGCTGGAATCAGGTGATCATCAGGCAAGTAATGCCCAATTTATTTTCCCTTTTTTTTTTTTTTTAATTTTTATTTGATATGTCCTATTTTTTTTATAGTTGTGGAAAGAAGTTCAAAACCACATTCTGAGTGCAACTCAGATCACCAAATTTTATGTAACTACATTAGATGTGTCAAAGCACAAAATTTACAAAATCCAGTCAGTGTGTGAAGCACAGAAGGTGCCTTAAAGGTCCCAGCATTTAAATTAAACTAACTCTGTTGTCACCAGTGCCAGTAATTACAGTAAGCCTGGCATTTCTTGTTACCCTGTGAAATTACCTGCAAGGCCTTTTCATATTGTTTCCATGCTGTTGTTTTCATGCTCAGTAGAGCATTAAGAGTCAATGATGGGCAGCTCTTGTGTTAGACTATGAATTGTGGGGCATTTTCCTTTGGACTCTATGGAAAATCCTCAAAGTGTTTATTGACAAATGCTTCCTACAGGCTGTAACAGCAGAGAGCTCTCCTCTCTGCCTACTCCCCTCTTCCTACAAGGCCAGTCTGATACACATCTAGTCACGCTGTTTCAAAAAATACATTTTTTCTAGTGCTCTCTGTAATGTGCCTCCAACAGAAGCTATGGATCAAGTGTACTTCCACACCAAAGGCACTCAGTCCTCCAGCTCTGAGCACGGTGCTGCCATTTCCCCTCCATTTGTTTCAACGGAGCTGCCTGTGTGTGCGCTCATCCATAAGGGTGCTGAGATACCCCGCAGAGAGGAGGAATAGCTGCAGCTATTTTTCATTATTATATACTTCACTTTGTAATAAATGAGATCCATAGCATGTGAACACTGGTCTTGTAGATCATCATATCAGCGAGCACAAGGAACCTTATGTGCCACAAAGCTAAATAAAATAAAGTAAGTAAGCCTGAGAAAAATAGGCCAGGGAGATGGTTGTGTGTTCAGGGCTGCACAGTGCATCCTCTCAGCCTGAGAATGACCTTAGGACTTGAAGTGACTCGAGTACAAATAGTTGTAAAGCTAAAGCCATGGTCTGTATGTCTGTCTCATCACTATCTCGATGCATATACATAGCAGAAATGTATTGTCTTGCACTTCCATTGTCTTGCAGATGTCTCTGGGATAACAGAAACTAGCAAACAACTTGAGACCCAAAAAGGAAATAGCAACAGTAGCAACAGGACTCTTCTTCAATGCTCGTGGTGATGGTGAGTGTTGAGAATTCATACAAAGCAGAGCAGATCACGTGTGGAATTTTAAGACCAAGTTTACAACAAATCAAATTTTGCAAAACCTCCATGGTCTTGCATGTAGAGTATCTGTCTGTAATGAAATACAGCAGAGTTGGATGGTCCTTCTGAGAGTGCGAAGTGAATTTATAACCCTGTTAAACATTTTGACCTATAACCCAAACATATGAACTATTGAACACACCTAATCAGTGCTAAGAAAATTTTGGGTATGTATTTCCTGAACAGCAATTGTACATCAGAAGAGGAACTTTGCTGTTATTTCCATAGATCAGCGATGTTTTGGTATCTCCTGCCTTTGCAAAGTGATCTATTTATTGGGAGGGATAAAGGCCAGTCCTCAGGCTGGCTTGGTTTTAGGGTTGCAGGCAAGTGTTAGCAAAAGGCTCCAGAATACCAAAACTTAGTTCTCAAAAAACCACATTTAAAGCTCTAAGAAGAATAAAAGAGTAGGTCTAGAACCAAATATAGCTCTTTTCTGGAGGAGAGGACTCTACCTCACAATGTATTTTCACCATAACCTTTGTAAAATCACACACAAAAATTTACACACACACAGACACAGAGAGTTCTCCCACTGTTTCAAAATATGGTGGTTTTCTTCACTGTTTGCCTTGTAGTGAGTTGAGAGAATTCTGGTTTGGTTAAACTTTCTGCCTCTCAGATAAAAAACAGCAGCAATTTTCTGCTTGAATTTCTCTGTGACTAAATCCATTGATCATCCTTTCTCTCTGTGAGTGAGGAGTGTGTTTTCTCTTTAATAACTCCTATCCTTCTCCCTGAATATTTTTTTCTCTCCCCTTCGCTTGTTTGTGTTGTGTTGGTCAGTCCACTGCACTATTCCTCTGAGAGACAGAGAGAGAGCAAAATTGAAGTTATTTTATGCTTGGTCTCCCTCGGTCCCAATTTTCAAATCTTCATGTCAATTTTCACACATCAGTGTCATATGGTGAATGCTATGGAAATTTCAGTGGGGTCCTTGGGAGACAATTTATACACGACCCCGTATTCCCTCCCCCAACCAGGCTGCAGCCCCTGCCTTTACAAAGAATAAGTGGATTTACAGTTAATGTGGATTTTAAAATATAAGTACATTCAGATATTTTGCCATTTGTTTGCCTCTTTTTGCAGCATGAGTTTGAAGGAATACAAGCTCTCTCCCACGTTTTCTCTCTCCTTCCTCTTAATACATTAGCTCAAGTAAAGTTAATAAAAATGACATCATGTTGAAATAGAAGATCAGCTCATTATTAACTTTACTTTCTTTCCAAGTTGTGTTGAAAAAGTTTTAGCAATCAACTAATTTGGTAATCACCGGTTAGCAAATGCACTCATTGCCACCTACTTAGGTGAACCAGGTTAGTAGAAAAAGTAACATGGTGCAGTTTGGATGGGTAATTATATCTTCTTTTAAACTAATGAATGTACATTTTCTTAAGAGTCCTTGTCAAGTGAAATCCTAGCAACAGAAGCAAAAGCTCAGCTGACACCATTGAAGGATTTCAATCATTGACCTTAAAATGGGCCCCTGACATCAGAAAGGGGCACACAGAGCCTACTGCATTTTACAGTGTTAATTATCCTCTCTGTGGGTGAGAAAGGGATGACAAATCTCAGAACATCTTAAAACTTAAAGCCATTCAACTGCATTCAAGCCCCACTTTTTTGATTTTACTTAAAGATGGTACCAAGGTATCATATCTACCTGATTCTCTGCTTTACCTTCCACTGGCACCTAAAGAAAGGTGCTCTACCACTGTCTTGTCAGCCATGAAGTTTTGAGTTGTTTATTTTAGTTTTCATTTGGTTGTTTGGTTTCTCTTTTTGTTTGTGTGTTTTGTTTTTGTTTTTGTTTTTTTTTTTTCTTGCGAAAAGTAGCACAAATAGTAATGGGGAAAACCCAATGCCAGACTTTGAAAGAAGTCCATCTTCCCTCAGCATCCTCATCCTTTGTGGGCACTCAGCACCTCTGCTCTACCAAAAAGGAATTTTTTACCCTTCAGTCCCTATATATCTTTCACCTCCTCTTTGTCTGATTTTATGCACTTTTGAAAAACTGTTTTAGGAATAGCAGTGGTAGTAGAAAGATTGAGGGGAATTTTTCTTCTGAAAACTCTGGGGATCAGGTTTGGGCTTTGTGATGCAACATCTCATCCAGGAAATGCAGTAATCAGAATTGCATCATCCTCCAGTTTGTTTAGCTTGCTTCAAAGCCAACTGCAGTGCATATAAGACATGGAAATCCTCCTCCAAGCCCTCCTCACTAGTGATTTTGTGAGCAGCCTCTGGATGGGATGGCTTTGTTGAATTGTTGTCCTCCTTCTATCTGGCCAGAGGGAAATGAACTGGATGAGCATTCTGCTGTGCCAGAGACCAGCCAATGCCCTCCACAGGGTGTACAGACAACAACACACTGTAGTTTGAAGTTGTTTTGGTGACACGACCCTGAGAAGGGCTGTATTTGATTGGCATGCTGTCACTTTACTGCCGGCTGCGATCTTATCACATCTCCACTCTAGGTCAGCTGAACTCCTGAAGAACAATTCAAGAGGAGAAAAAGAACATCATGTAGGTCCTGTGGCTGCCTCATCCCTTAAGGTGCTGTTGTCTCTGGAGCCAGTATTAACATACTGAGGCCTGCAGGGAGGGTCTAAAGTGAAGCTGAAAGTTGTAGGAAATGTTCACTGTAAACCATATGAAGACCCCAGTTTTGTTCCTTGTTTGCAAAATTTATCTCAGAGCAGTGGCCAATGTTGTCCCAGTTTATCTGGGACCTGCCCACAGCATGGTTCTACAAGTCTTCCAGTGGTGAATGAAGTGCAAACCTGGGACAGCTTTGCACCATGCAGTCACAGGGCCATCAGCTGAGAGCTGCAACCCTGTTGTTCTCACCAGCTCCACTGAAAACCAGAATTGCCTGTATCTAGTGTTAAATTGCCTGAGGCATATTTGCTGCTGGAGGAGTCTGCTTTACACTGGTGTAGCTGGCAGAAGGATAGAACCCTTAGCTATATTGTATATATTCCTGTAAAGATGGGTAATCCACCAAATCAAAGCACTATAGCACATAACTCACAGAGTGGGCACGTGCCTCTCTGTGTGTGCGTGCACCTGGATATGTGAGAGACAGAGAGAAAGATGAGATATATTGGGAAATATATGAGAGATGAGACTGGAGAGATAATTTCCAGAAAATACAGCAACCCTCTGAAACTCCATCTTTCCAGCTGGAGGGTTTTGCACTGCTGGTGCTCCTCTCTTAACTTGACAGCTCCACTCTTAGCCCAGATCATAGTTGCTGCCTATAAATTTAATTAGAATGGGGGTAGGGGAGGAACAAGCCTGCACAGCACTTGGCACAGTGCTGAAAATAACCAGCTTTAATACCTTTGACATTGAAGCACCTGCTAAGGGCACTGACTGCTGTACAGCTCACTCACCCCGCTCCAGTGACAGGACATGTCACCTCACTCATCCACAAAATGTGCAGCCCACCCCGATAAACCAGGGGCTCACATGCATGGCTCTGGCACTGTGCTTTTTGCAGAGCACCACGAAGCAGGATTGCACCCTGGAGTCACCAGAGAGGGGCATTCAGCACCCCTGACCATGTGAAAAGGTGCGCTGGCAGTGTGCCTCTTATATTTCATTTTCCTCTCTCTGATGCAGTGGGGTATTTTCTGTGTTTGCAACTAAGTGCTGCACTGCAGCCAGCCGTGAACATTTCTGTTGGCCCAGCTGGCCTCCTGCTTTAATGCTGTTCTCAGGGCTTTCCCTGGGTAGAGCGGTGAAGTAAACAGATTGGAGCTTTGCCCACACATATATATTTAATTGTGAGCTGATTTGTGCTAGGGAAATGTAATAGACCCATCACTTCAAGCAGACAACTCCCAGATGAGGCAACAGGTTAGAGATTTTCCCCACTTCTGGTGCTTCTTGAGGTGTGGCAGCTTTTATGCATATAGGGACTCCTTGACAGAGACTGAACCTTTTATACCATTTCTGAGAAGCTCTAGGCAGTGTGGAAGCAATTTAGGGATTTAAGGGATATTTGACCTCTTTCTTGCTTGTGATTGTGGCTTTGGATCATGTTTGGAGATGTCCCAGCTGAGAAAAGAAAGTCCCTGAGCTCCTCTCTCAGAGTCCAGCAGTGACACAGTGTCAGAATGCAAATGAAACCTGGACCACATCTGACTATTTTTCAGCCATTAAAAGGCACTGATGCTGCTGCTGGAAACAGTTTTCAAAAGTGTAATTTGATTTTTTTTAATTGTGTTTAAATGTAAACCAATTTTAGTTCAAATCAAGTTAGCCAAATTCAATTCCAGATCAGATTTAACCCCCTTTGAAATTTCAGGGTATTTTCATATCATTCAGGGAAGGGCTCTTCAGACCTGTACTTAACTTGAGGTAAAAAAGACTACTAGGGTCTTGAAAACATTTTCACCGAATGATAGAAGGGTTTTGGTTAGAAAGGACATTTAAGGTCATCTAGTCCTATGCCCTGCAATGAACAGGGACACTTTCAACCGAACCAGGTTGCCCAAAGCCCCATCCGGTCTGACTCTGAATTTTTATCACCCTCTTTCTTTTTTAGGGTCCCTTTGCCATGTATCATGCTGCATGGCTGTATTGCTGTGTTCCAAAACCCTGGAGCAGCTGCTTTAGCTCAGACCTGAGGGTGAAGCAGCACAGGCAGCCTCTGAGCAGGCCACCACACCAGGAAAAGGAGTGCATGCAGCCTTTGCATAAACCATGCAAGATCTCGGAGGGCAAGACAAATCCATTTTAAATATGCAGTGGAGTCATACAATTTTCAGCCTATTCAGGCTTAGCAAATGCCTTCAAGGGATCAGACTGCCAAGCTCCACGAGTACAGTTGTGACTATGCAACAGTCCATAATGCAACAGCTCTGATGTGAAGTTATTACTGGAGGCACAGTGTTGATACCTGTGTTAAGCCTCTGAGCATTGCCCAGTGTGAACTATGTGTTTCCACAAGACTGAGCAGACCCAGACAGAGCTGATTGCTCTTGCAGTTAATAAAAAGCACTGCACTTTCTCTCTTGACAATCCCGACACCTGAGTGCTTCCTACGTATGACAGTTAGCACATTCTGGTTGCTCAGTGGCCTGTGAGAAATGAGCCTCTTCTCAATTTAGTTCCTATCATCAGACAAGCAGTACACACAATAAAAAACACACCTTGACAGTCAGCCCCCAAAGTAGCCCTGGGGACTGAGGGTCTGAACTTCCCTTCCTCTCATACGCAAAGCCATAAAACAGACAAAATTTATTGGGCTGGATTCTGCTACTTCCATTGGGTAAATCAGGGTAACTCCACCAAGGTCAAAGGAGTCACTCTGGTCTGTGCAGAATAGCCTGGGGGAGGGGATCCTCTCCTGACCCCACCAAGTTTCTTCTCTGGAGCTTGTCAAGCCTTCCTGACTCGCACTGGTGGCTGTGGTCTGCCACAAGGTCCCCTCAGTTAGAACAAGGTAAAAGCACTGCCTCCACTCATTAGCTGAGCATCTGGCCCAGGAACTGAGCTTCCCACAGCAAAGAGCATCAGGATGATTACGACTTTCTTTCTTCCCAGGATGGTGAGAAAGGTATGGGGCAGAGGGGCTGGTGGGCTGGAACAGAAGAGGGTGGATGGTGGACGCCCCTGTCCAGCCAAGCCCATCTCATCAGGTAATGTCAAAAAGAGGTAATATAAATGTCGGTGTGACTCTTTCAGTTATGAAATCTCTGTTTGTTGTACTACAGTTCATTTTCGGTCTTCCAGCTCTATGGATGCTATCAGCTGACGTCTGACTGGTGTCCTCTGCCAAAAATACACGCACTCTCAACATTTCTCAGCAGCTGGGTTTTTCCCCCCTCCCTGGGACATACTCATGTTAAATTTCTTTCCAGCTCTGTGATACACAAGACTGTCCACACTTACCCAGACAAGGAGTTTAAGATTTCAAGGACAGAAGTTCTCAGTCTGAGCAAGACACAGGGTGGATTTGCAGGCCTGATTTGGGGTAGGTGCTCAAGGTGGCAGGGTTCCTTTAAGCTTCTCTTTTAAGGTATTTAAACCAAACAGAAACAGGTGATGTATAGCTCAGAGAACCATCAGTATTCTTGTTACAGTTACCTTGTTTTTAATGGAGGTTTAAATTCCTTACTCACTCTTCTTTGCAATTAGAACAAATTCAATTATCTTTCTGCAGGTCAAGATGAATCTGGAATCCATTCTGCTCCCTTTCCTTGGGTTTGTTCCATCCTTGCCCTCCATTGGTACAGTTATCAGGTCCACTCCACTTTCTCCTCTGCATCGAAGTCATTTGTCTTCACTCTCCTGATGATACCCTCTTTTCTTCACTTCCAGACCTTAGTCCTCATCTCTTACATCTTCTTCCAAATGCATTTTTTACTTCTTCCACAACCTTCCCCTTTTCACTTTGTTTACAGTAGTGTACAGGCTCTTGCTGATTTTTCTGAAGAGTAAATTGAATCAGGTTGTTTTTCCCTTCTTTCTCCTTTTCTCATCAGAGTCACACATATTTTTATTATTTTCTTACCCTTATAACCCAGAAGTTTAATTTCATCTCTTGATCTTTAGATTGCAGTCTCATTTTCTTTCTCATGCTACTAAACCTTTCACTGTTCTGTGTTCTCCAGCTCTCATAATTGCAGTGCTCTATTCTATTTGAAAGCATTTCATTCTGTCTTTGCCTCTCTGGAAATCCCTTTCCTATCTAGGCATGCTCAATGTGCTTTCTCCACCTTTTCTATCCTATGTACCTCCCACTGAAATAGCTCTCAACAAAACCTTTCAGTATTTCTTGGGCAAAACTTGACAGCAGTTTGCCAGTCCCAGCATCTTAATCCATCAGCAATTTTTAGCATTATTGCTTGCTTTTTGAAATCTGTCCTATCTATTGATGCTGTCCTGGTTGATTAAAGGCTCTTCATTATTTCCCCATCCTCCAATTTTGTATTAGCTTCACAAATATAAATCCTTAATCTCTTCCACTTCTCTAATACCTTCGTCTAGGCAACCTTGTCTGCATGTTCAAACTGAACCATCTCTGCTATGACAATGACTTAAAAGTCTACTCCAGATTTGTTTCTTTTTGTCCAAAACTAAAATTTCATGCAGTGCCTTTGACATTTGCTCATTCATGGTGAGACGTCATCTTAAGCTGACCATGAATTTCAAATTACCTACCCACAAAAAATTACCACTTCATCTCTCTCTTTTTTTCTATCATGACCTGGAACCCACACTTGTTACTAAAACTTCTAATGTAAGCAATTTCCTCAATTGACTCGCCTCCCTCTAATTTATTATGTAGAGAAAGTGTCTATTTCTTTCTGAGTTTTACTTATAACAAACAGAAAAATGCTCACTTTCCTGGTCCTCCGCAAAACAGAATTCTTACAGTGGCTTAGAATTACTTGGATTTTATTTGTGGAAGAATCCTTTTTTTTCTTCACAAATCAGACCACATGCCCACTTTTCAGAACTGCTCTGTAAATGTAATTTCTCTGGCTCAGTGGTGTGACCAAGTTGTTGGTGTCCTAGCTTCCTTCCTTCCAGGAAGATTTTCACCATGAGAGTTCTTCTGTTTCAACAAATACAAGTTTCCTTTTACTTTGAAGAAGCTCTTTTGCCTCAGTCACACACTGTACCACTTCATCTTGGTCTGCTGCAACACTGCTGGTCACAGGCAGGAGAAGGTCACAGGGGCAGCCGAGGAGTCAGAGCACTGTTCACACTCCCAGGCTGGCTCGTTAGAACAGACACAGTGTCTCCTTATGACAGCAAGAGGTAAATTTACAAAGCTCTTCTTCCCTGGATGCAGCTGCATTTTATGCTGGTGCATTTTCTCCTGCTATTTCTTCTGCTCTTTTGCCAGTTCCACTTCTCTTGGTTTTGCTTGTGCACTTTCTGAGGCAGAGACAAGATTCTATATTTCTACAGCACCAAACACAGCAGGTCCCTTACCTTGGTGATGTGGACTGTGAGATGCCTCATGCAATGCTAATAATAAATAATACAAATTAGAAAAGGGTTATGAAAGGACAATAGGAGAACAGAATGGGACTGTAACCAGAAACACTGCTCCAAACCATATTTTTGAGACATCCATGATTTGACCTTGATAACTGGTGGATCAGGTAGGAGATGGACTTTGATGATCCTAGTGAATCCCTTCCAGTTTGGGATATTCTATGATTCTATGGCTGTTACATCAATGTATGCAGAAATGTAGAGTCACCATGGCCACAGTCAGTTCCCCTGGCCAGTGAGTGACAGCAGTGTTTTTATTTTAGCAGGCCAGCATCATTTCAGCAACCAGAGCAGGGGAAAAACATGCACACACGCAGTCCTGTCCTGCCCATGGCAGCCAGAGCTCCTTTCATACATCCCACCTCACCTGCTGACACAATCCATCAGTGCCCACTGAAATCAAATGCAGCTAATTGGAAGGTGATGACAGCCAGGGGACTGCTGGATTTGCATGCTAATTCCTCTATTTTAGCATCGCACAGCCAAAGTACAGGTAAGATGAGACTGGGCACTGCATTCCAGAGAATTTCCTGCCTTCTCCACAGTACACATGCATACACACATACACTTTCTCTTGGGCCTTGCTGTCCTGAAGCCAAAAAACAGCTGGAGATTGCATTACATGTTCCTCCCAAAAAGCTGGCCAACTACTGCAAGGGGCAACGTTTTTGTCCTCTGGTTAAGATAGGGCTGCAAACTGCAACTGTAGATGAATCTTTAAAAGTGACAACAGCTCAGCCCCTGGTGGGGGGAACAGAGCTCTTTCCACAGAGCGTGTTGCAGCTTCCTCATCCTTCTTATGCCAGGGCTTAGTATGGATTCCTGGCTCTTGTATCACATGATATAGTTGAAGTTTTGTTTCAAGTGTCCAACCTCCTCTCTTGTTCTACCACTGGCATCTGCCCCTGCTCTAAGTCTACCAATTATTTCCTTTAAGTGTCAGCAGCACACCAGACATAGAGATATAACCTTTCTTCAAGCTGATGCTGTTAAACTCTTACTTGAAACTGAAGTCGCAGTTGACAAGTGCTACTTCAGTCACTAATAACTACTTCAGAAGTGCTAGTGGTGTCTTGGATCTTAATGTTGTGGCTCAGGAAGTGTCTTTACAGGTCACTTAGAGACGTCCATCTGATTTGAAACACGATCAGTCAATCTCTCCTCTGGTTCTGTGCCTTGCTTGCCTTGAGTTTCTCTCTCCACCTCCCAGGGCTGCAACAGTGGTGTGTCTGGGTGGCTGTAGGGGCTGCCCAGATCCTAAAAGATACCACTTTGGGACACACCTGTGAGCCACAACCTGAATTTCTCTGTTTGCAGATGTGACCTCTGATTCCTTGAGGTTGAATACAACCCTTTCAATGGAGAAGGATCTCTTCTCCTTGTACCCATCAAAATTCCCACCCCCTCTCTTTTTTTTTTTTTTTTTTTTTCTTAAAAAAAACCAACCAACCAACCAACCAAAAATAAACTCAAAAAAACCCAAGTTGAACACTTTCCTGAGAAAAACAAGATTTCTGAATAGGAGGAGGATGAGCACTCAGACACATCCCCCAGCCTTGCAGCATCAGGTAGGGAAGAGCTTTCCTTTCACACTTTCCTTTCTTCGAGCTCAACTCCTTTTGTCTAATCAAAGCATGTGAAGTATCTCAGGCACAGAAGCTTCACACTTTGGCAGAGGTCACAAATATTTCCCTTATATTTTGGCAGAGTTTTGGCACAGTCGTAGGATAAATTGGGAACAGAGTAATATAAGACAAGGCCAGATAATCTGGGTCACTAAGCCTTATGCCCTATCACTGCAGACAATCCTGTAAGAGATGTTAAACCCAGAAAAACCTCCTCCTTTCCTTTGTCCCCTGCACATAACAAACCACAATGTGGTATAGCAAACTAGATCTGGCTTTTCAACAGAAAAAGGATATGTCAAGTTTTAAGTCTCCTTGACATGACAACATCTTCATCTAAATTATGGAGCCATCCTTTGGATAGCCCAGCCTTGGTCTAATGTCTTTTAGAAAATGATGCTCATTTAATTCCTGAAATGTGAAATCTAGGTCTCAGGTCAAGAGCATAGATGTTGTTTAGCTGAAAAATTTAGATCCATCAGACTGTCTGCAAGAGTCTGCAACTTTTCAAACTTTGGATTGCAACTAGGCTCATACTGCTATATATAGTGTTTTGAAGACTATGATCTAAATAAAAATACCCTTGAAGTACAGGGCATTATTTATGCTCCCACCCCCAACATTTTTTAGGAAACAAAAGACTTCTTCAGGGCCACAACTTGCCTGCATTTAAAAAATAACCAGACCTCAGCTTAAACTTTATTCCTTGTTATATCCAGCCCTGAATTCTTTCCTCAAGCAGCAGTTTGATGGAACTTGATCCCTTAAGACAGGCAGGGTCAGATCTTACAGATGAAGGGACTTGACAATATGGGAGATATGGAAGCACCTCAGCCAGAGTAGGGCAGCTACTTCATGGAAAAAATAAACCAAGTTCTTATCTTAGTAATTGTATGGACAAATTAAATCTAGTCCCAAGCAATCAGGAGTCACCCCTTCACTGTTACAAGATGACAGACCTCCGGCCAAGCCACATATGCTTTTGTAGTAAAGTGATAAGCTGAATTTCTTGCCAGGCAAATTTCTAACTCTCAGGAGTTGTGTTGCTTATGGGCAGGATGTAGCTACGGCACAGGGATATTTTCATCCACAATGGGAAATGCAGCTTGGCCAAAGTAAAGCTTGTGTTGCACCTATATCTAGCACAGATCACACATACATATGAGTCTCCAGAAGGCAACAGAAAGTCCATTCATGTGGCAATTGTGTCTTTATATCCTCTCTATGTGTATGAATTTATGGTTGTATGAACAGCCATATCCAGTTATTGAAGTATTTGATGATCCAAAGTGCTCAAGGCCTTCTTATTCCATCTCATTCACCGTTAAAGTTTTGTACAACCTTTTTACTGGCTTCTAGCCTGCAATAAATACAAATGACTTGCCAATAAAAGCTGGTGTCTCCCTCTGTCAGGAGGACTATACCATCATTGTTATTTAAGAGGTGGCAGTTTTGACACAATGCTTATTTAAAATTTGTAAAAGGGAAAAAAAAATGATGTAATAAATCTACATGTTCTTCCTAAGCAGTCATTGAAAGTGGATGCTCTTCCCCTTTCCAAAAGCATCAGCCGTTTAATGTTTCCTAAGTTGTTTTTACATGAATTAGGGCGTTTGAGTGAGGCACTGTCAGTTACAAAACCACACTGTTGTCTCCAGCTAATTTTACATTAGTAGCTCTTTTTAACTGCTAAATCTAGTTTTTAGTGTATCATGATTTTGTTTTGTGATGGTGTAAAACAGCTGCTACTTTCCTGATGAGTTGCCTGTTTTCCATTTTATGTCTCCGCAAGATGTTGGGTTTCATCATGGCCCCACCTGACAGGCAGCTGAGAACAGCCTGTAAAAAAAAAAAAACAAAAAAACCCAAACAACCCAAAACACAACAAAAAAAGCAAAAATTCTCAAATCCAGGGGTTCAGCCATCCATACAGCAAAATTTCAGAGTGATCTGTCCTCCTCTGTCTTTACTTTTACCCTCAAATCACCTCAATGCTACACTAGGATGACCTGAATGAGAGGAGGAAAGCAGGGTTAGCAGGAAAGCAGGTTATTCACTGCTTTAAGAGGACATGGGAGGAGCCATCCAACACCACCAGGCAGTTTCTGGGGGCTGGTTCTGACTAGGGGTGGCTGTGCTTATTGTATCAGTGCCGCTCATGCTGCTACTTCCAGCTCTCTCTCTGGTTATGGCCAGAAGGATGATATTATGGCTTGGGATGTCTTTACAAAGTAATTATCACTCCACTTTCCTCAGATTCTACTTGCCAGCCACTGCTTTTTGAGAGCTATTTTGCCACTGAATTGCTTGGGTGACAAACTCTTTCCAGGATGTGGCTGCTTGTGGCCATCAGGAGGGGGGAGCAATGTCCATTCTGACTGTGACTTAGCCACCCCTTGCTGATATTTCAGAGGGACCTCTTAGGCAAAATTCTTATTATCCTCGTGCAAGGTGCCTTGCAGTAGATGTTCACCAGAGGTTCTCATGAGGAATCACACAGTGGCCACCCTGTAGATACTTTGCTACTGACTTTCCCATACAGGCAAACAGCCCTACTTCATTCCGTGGCAGAAAGCTGAATGGTTGTCTTTGATCTTGTCTTATTCCCTGTATCCTGTAGACTGGCATTCATTTCATGTGTGCAAGAAAATGACAAAATGTTTAAAAGAAGCACCCAGAGAGCTTTTCAGAGAGGTGAAGACTAAGATCTTTCCAATAATAACCCACACCCCATAAAGAAGATCTTAGATTTTGGATAGACAAATTGAAAGCAGCTTGTCTGCCTGATTCTTCCTTCCCTTTGCACTCACCCCCCTCCCCAGCACCGACTTGCAGGCTTTTCCAAAGGCTGTGCAGCCCATTGAACAGCGGTGGTCTAAACTGTTATGGAGATCTTAGGCTGCTGAATTGTTACAAGCTACAATTGATTGCAACTGAGCCTGTGAACTGAAGTGCTACAAAGAGCATAGAGAGAAGAGGGGAAAGGGTGCGAAGAATTTTGCTTTGTTATTATTTTTGGGTTCTTCCTCTTATGCGTGAAACACCATCATAAGGTTTCCAAGCAATTTTGTCTTAATGAGTTCTGCATCTCTCTCAGTAATCATTGTACAGTTTTTCCTGGTATTTTCAACATAAAAGGTATTCTTGGTTTGTCTTCTAATTTGCTTGTTACAGTGTCATTTCTGAAGAATTGTAAAAGTGCTTCAAAGTCAGCTCCTGAGGGAAAATTGATGATGTGGATACTATGATATTTACTCCCCCACAAGCTAAAAAAAAGCCTTTTAAGCTTTTTAAAACTAAAAGTCCTTTCTTAGCCTGTTTCACTCAATTCTACCTTAGTTTTATTTGCACCCTCATCACCAGAGCATCTGAACACCTTCAAGTAGTACATTAAGCAATGTGACTAACATCTGTCACGTATACTTACTCGCTGTCTCTCAGCATCCTTAAAATGAATTTAGTGCTTGTGCTGGATCGATAGTGCTGGAGACAGATGGTCTCTCTTTAGCCTTGGAGCAGCCACGGTACAGGTGAGACCTTGTGATAGGTCCCCCAACCTCCTGCCCCCTGCCCTGTCCCCAAGTGCCTGCTCATGGGTGTGTGGAGCACTCAAGGAGAAGCAGTTCTGCATCAAATTGTTTCCCGTGAGACAGAGAAGTACCTTGTGGGAATGAGGCTGTCAGGGTTTCCCTGCTCTTGGCTGCATGCTGAGGGCCACATGTATGGTCTTGGGTGCCTGCAGTAGGCAAACAACTCAGGAGCCCAGGTGGATCCAGCACCCACTTGTTTTCCAAGGTTTTCTGCCTTACTTAGGTGTGTTTGCTTATGTTTTTACCATCAGTTACAATTTACAGCTATTGATGGACAAGAAATTTACTGTTTCTCACCATCAAAGCTTTCTTTGCCAAATTTCTTTGACAGAGACAGTGGTCTTGGCAACTTGAATTCAGGTCAATACAGGGACCACACTGAACAAGGCTGGAGCCGTGTCTTCCAGAGCCAACACTGGGAGCAAGACCTAGGCATCCTGGGGCACTGTAATTTCAAGCAATGTGTTTTCTTAATGGGCCAAATACGCTTTGCCTAATTCTGCTTTCAGTGCAGGAGATTGTTATTGCTCGGTGGCCTCACACAGGTGTTTAAGCAGTTTTGTGGTATGATTTTCAGTAGCAGCAGAAGGTTTTATTGACTATTACCTCAAGAGTAACTTCAGATGAAATGACAACCACAGTTGTTTGTGATGGATGCATGTGGAGCTGTGGCAGAAAACTCGGGAGCTGGTGACCTCTCTGTCACATTCTGTCATATTTTGGGCAAGAATGCAAAGTAACTGAAAAAGGACACTGCTTTTAATACAGTAAGAAAAACTAGGAGGAATGAAGTTACCAATTTACTTGTTTTCCCTGAAAACTGTTGGCTTCTCAGCTCTGATAATATGAACATAGGATTGGTCAATAAAATTAAGTTCCATGGTTTGTAAGGATACTAGGATGTGTCATTTAATTTGGTCTATGAGTATGCATTAAATGGTAGACTAAGAGCCTCTGGTCCCTGCGTGGTAACCTAAATTATAAATTATACAGCTCTTGACACATGAGTCATCTGACATACAACTTGACCTTGTTCCAGTTCCATAGTAGGTCAACACCCAGGTGAGCACCAGTCATTTCCCCTCAGCGCCACCAGCCTGTGCCTTGCCATCCATAAAAAGCAAACTCAGGTACCTGGCTGTTTGGAAACCCAGCAGGACCCACTCAAGGCACATCCCAGAGCCTGTTTCTCTGGGCAATATCTGAAATTGTGCTCCAGTGTAAGCAGCAATGAAAATGTGAGTTATCTGCTCAAGAAAGATAAATACATCTATACCAGAATACATAATCTTACCACATATGTGAAGTAGTTTAATCATTAGCAAGTTGTCAAGCATTATTGAATGGAATTAGGCTCTTTATTTCTGGTCAAGATCAATCTTATTTTCCCCTTCCAAGTACAACGAACGCTTACATGTTCCACATTGCAATGTCTGGGGCAGATGACACTTGCCAAAGGGCTTGATGATCACTTGTGATACAAATCTGACATGAAGAAACAGGAGAGAATATGCATCAGATGATCAACAGGAGATAAATCCACACTTAGTGCTTCTAAGTGTCTATTTGTGTTATATCCACCTCAAAAACATTGGTATCCAAAAGCACACACAGTGCACAAGGACAGTGTTTGGACTAGGACATGGACAGAGCACAGGGGTGAGGATGGCACATGCCTTTCTCAGTTGAATATAATAGAGCTACGAGAGGGAGAGAGAGATAGAACTAAGAATTATATTAATTATAAAACTATGAGGCAGAGAAATGGCCTTTCGTACACCAACTCTGTGACATAGAGACCATGGGCAGAAAAAAAAGATATTCCATATTTTTTATTCACTAAAATTCCCTGTTATATTTGCACCCCCAATTTGGAGATGAGAGACTCATGAGCAGTCCCAGACCTTGGAGCCATGCCTTCATTTACCACCAGTCTGCTTTGCTCCTCTCCCTTTTCATTTCCAAGCGGGGCTGTATATGAGTATTCATGAATGCTCTTTATTATTTCTCCCCTCACAGTTGTTTTTTTCTTCCCACACCTGCCAACATTAGCTCCTTTCTTTGACTCACGCTGCTGTACAGCCTAACGCATGTGATCTCCATGCCAAGATGTTATTTAATTTCCCAACAAAGTTCTTTTGGCGTGGAATGAGTTGAGCATAAGAGCACAGGAGGGGAAGCATAGGCAGGGGTGGGGAAGAGAAAGAACAGGGGCTCAAATTTAGGTTGCCTGTGGGTTCACACATCCAAGTTGTGTTGTGTGTGGCTGGGGAGCAGCGTGGGTGGGGTGGAGATGGCAGCAGGGGGTTCATCGCTGGCAGGTTGCTGAATCAGGAACCCTGACACTTGTGAAGTACTCTGTCAGGAACATTAAGTATCCAAAAGTGATAAAGCTTCAATTTGCTAGTCCATTAGACTAATTACTGCAATAATTAAGTAACTACTTGATTAGAACTAATGGGTACCTAATTATCCAGGAGAAAAGTATCAGGTGGCAATTATCAGGTGGCAATTAATAGACTGGAGTTAATGTCTTAGCACTGTCTTTGTATGAATTCATAAGCAAGGTAAAGAAAACAAACAATAACTTATTAATATTTATTGGTGCCACAGTGTTTTTCAGCTTGTTTCATTTACACAGAACCAATTAGTGAAAAGACAGTTAGTGTTGCAAAGATGTAAAGTGACTGAAGCAGGAGTTTGATTTTAAAGGAACAGGATCACATTAGCACTTATAAGCAAAGACAAATGGGCATCAGCCAGGGACTTGAGTCTGGTGCTACTAATTCATCAACAGAAGAAATCAGAGTAATTGAACTCAGTATTAATAATGAAACACATAGGAAGGCAGCTCCTGTCTTAATGGGGTTCACTTTAGTTTTGGTCCCTCCCTGAGTCTTCATCAGTGTTTTCTACATTGCAGGGGAAATGGAGGGACCGCTTGGTGACTGAACAGGAACCTCGAGCTTGCAGGGGTGGAAGATGCTGCAACAAAATCCTCCAGATGATGCTGTAAGCTCTCTGAAGGAGACACATTTCCTGGACAGCTCCTGCCTGGTGGCAACACAGTTTCCACCATGAAGGCAAGGTGCTGGAGCTGAATTCCTGCCCATTCACTGTGTTTAACTGTGCAAAGAAACCATAACAGCATCTCCATTCCTGGTAATTTCCCCTTGGCTTAGCACCCATTTGAAATATCACTGCTAGTTCCTATGGGTGAAGTCTGAAAGCAAATCCAACCTCATTTAGACCCCAGATGCTTTGAGTGGGTTTTTGTAGTTGTTGTTTTGTGCTTTTTGGTTTGGTTTGTTTTACTGTTGGTTTTCTTGGGGATTTTTGTTTCACTGGCCATGCAGAGGTCCAGTTTCTCAGATTACATATATTGCTGTTGTTTCTTTGATGTCAATATAGTTGTAGTGAATTATACAGATTCACACTGTGGCCTAGGATCTACTTTTCTTACTCACTTCTCCAAATTCAAGAGGCTTTAAATTTCCCAGCAGAAAAATGAAAGATCCCAGGGCTTTCTTTCCTACAAATCTTTATGGTCCTAATGATCATTGCTCCTCTTAAATGAGCTTCAATCCAAAAACGGTTGTGCATTCAAGTCGTCTCCTTGTCTCTCTATGGGAGATCTTATATTAGCCATAATTACTCTCCTGAGTAAGTGTTGTTAAAGTGTGATATACAATGAACTGGTGACTGCTTTTAGAGCAGAGAATGAAGAGTTTCCTTATAAACTTAAATCCTTTGAAACTCGACCGTTGGTGAATGAAAGACAAAATTCTTAGATGGCTTTTGCAGCTCTGCATAGTACATGATTTTATTGAAGTTGAGGATCTCGCTTCCACAGCAGCTATTCTCCCCACCCCCATCCTTTTTTTTCCTATAGCATAAATAAATGAAAGGTATCCTAATCATATTTTAGATCGTGTCCAGAGTCAGACACTAAACCATAATGTCTGTATATTAGAACATGTGGAATGATAAATGGAGATAAATCTAAAATTTATAGAACATGAGCATTTGCATAAACTGCAATATCCAAACATATAGGCTGTTAAGTAACAATTGTCACAAAGGGCATAAAAAATTCAACTTTGTTTCATGAAAAGAACTCAAATTCCTAACATGATTACGATAATATATCATTTTTTCCTATCTTATTAAAGGCGTAATTGTTGTTAGACACAGAAGTGGCATTAACTCTAATCTGGCTTTATATATGTACAAATAGGAGGGGAGGTGAATGTGAAAATTGATGCTTTTGGTGATCCATAGGCATTTTATTAATGTTTGAATAATAACTGCCTGGAGGGCCTGTTATAAATTAAAGGGACGAATTGAGATATAAATTTTTATGAGGACTAGTTATACATTTCCATTATGTGTTTAAAAATGAAGGAATTACTGTGAACACAGCAGAACTCACATTTATTTGAGGTGATTTGGATGGTAGGGAAGGTGCAGTGAAGGAAGCTGCATGCTGGCTGTAAGAAAGATGTATCTGTCCCTTTGAAAAGATATATCATATGTCATGCATGAACTCTCTTCTACAGGAGACTTTTCTCTGCAGCTGATTTCGCATGATTATTTATTTGACAACAGCAAGTGATGATATAGCAGCGAGTTTTAGCCCACTTAGAGAAGAATTCATATTCTTAAATCATAGAGGATTTCCCAAACCCAGCCACTGTCAAACTAGAGTTAATCTAACAGAGCAACCGAGTAATCCCTTTGGCATATATTTCTCATTATTCCTCCTGCCTGGACATACACATCTTCATTTGCAGTGCATCTACGGGACCAGCAGTATTCCTGAGCTTCTTCCTGCCCTTTGCTGAGGCTGCTTTTGGGAGCTCAGCTTTGCTTGCTGAGTGAGCACCAGGCCCCCTTTGTTATCCACCATCAGCAATGCCCTGTGAGATCCTACCAGCGTGCTTTGACATGACATCACAGGGAATGGTAATCCAATATCTTCACACAGGCAGGCTTTTTGGCCCAAATCCATGTCTGCCCATAAGGGAGAGGATGCAGGATCACAGTACTTAACCAGTCCCTTAATATGTGTTCACCTATTTTCCATGTCCTGCTTTATTGTAACTGACCACTGAGGGCAAAGCCTTTTAGATGAAATCGTCCACGATTTGACCCCTGTTTAGAGGATGAGTTGCTCTGGATTTCTGTAGGTGCCAGCAATCTGATGCCTTGGGAGTCTGGAGCTGAATTCTCAGTGCCTTGATACCCCATCTGTAAAATGGGAAGGCCCACAGGAGTGATTTGAGGAGGAATGTGTTCATCATGATGATATCCAGAGAGATGACCGTGTTGTATCATTTGCAGGCACACCACACCAATGTAGCAGCTGTGCAAGTGTGTGCCCATGGAGTTTTATTGTCAGACACACAGCACAAGAGCCTTCCATTTTTCAGTCTTTCATGGGAGTCAATTAATCAATTTAAATTCTATAAGATTTTGTTTGATTCTGGTTTTTTTGTTAGTTCTCCCAACTCTCCCTTTAATTAGACTCACAGGTTCTAGGCAAGTACTTTCTTGTTGGAGTAGAACTGATTCATTGGGAAATAAGACTTCAGGATGCTCTTGGCTTGCAGAGTCCCTGAATAATTAATGAAGCTGACAAAAATTTGAGACCTAGCTCAACACTCTCTCCCATCTTTGAAGCATCACCTTTGGCACTGCTATTCATGGAGATCACTGTGCACTCTTGGAGAGGGAGCAGCTGGCAGTGACTTTTGATCTACAAATAACATTATTTCTATTTTTATTTCTATATCATTTCCCAAGGTGGAAATGACTTGGAATACAAGAAATATAGCAAAATGTCCTCATGGTTCTCATTAAAGTACCTACTTTTAGCAGTGTTTTGAATCTGGACTACATCCCCAGGCAACTCACTGTGACAATAAACCTCACCCTGTGACAGTAAGAGGAATCATCGACTCTACGTAGTTCCTACACAGCTAGTTCAGCTTTCCATGATCTCAGTGTTTTGTGTCCAATCTTTCATCTGAGAAGCATGATTTTTGACACTCCCAGCCTTACTCAGATCAGCCTCCCAGTGTCCATTACCTTCAAGGATAATGTTGTAGTGTCTCTCTGTTTTTCCTATAAAGTCATACAAACAGTGTGATTGTTGTGAAAATATCATCCAACAAGCATTGAAGCAGCAAAAATTATCCTCCCAGTCAATTGGAGCTTTTTCTAAATTCATTACAGTGCTGGACAAGTGACTAATTAGGCAAGACTTGTACTGTCTGTTTTTCAAAACTATGTTTTTTCTGTATGTGTTATTGAAGGGACAGCTTCACAAGAGTTTCTTTAGGGAAGATGCAGGGGAATGTTATAGAGAGTAAGTTCTATGACAGAATTAGCAAATGTATTAAGTACAGTGCCAATCTGGTATAGCAGGAATGACTAAATACCCATCAGGGCCTGTCACTCGTCAAGAAGTGAAATTTTAGACCCATTTAAGTCAATGACAAATGTTCACAGAATCTGGCTGCAAGTTAATAAATGTTTGGAGCCTGTATAACTCAAACTCTGATATTTGTCAGATTAATTATTTGATTGATATTATTGTCTGTCAAACAATTTCTTTGTGGAGTTAGAATGCTTTGTGTTTTATTATCTATAATTCTGATTAAGAAAACATCATACAAGTATGGAGATATATCATTGTAAGTGTTATATTGGGTCGTACACAGTTATTATACATAATAAGAAATAATATAATGAAATATGGGATTGTAAATGTTTGCAATGGGCCATGGTTGAGGATGCATTTTCTACTTCATTTTTTGGCATTTATTGATTTAGAAGTGTTTTAATATTCAACCTGAACTTTCTTTTGTCATATTCTTCTTGTTAAGCTACATATATGTAAAATGAAAGAAAATAACTCTACGTGTACACCAATTCCTTCAGCTTACCCTTGCCTTTAATACAAAACAGTGGATTTCAAGACTATATACATCAGGTGTTTCAGCAAAGTAGCAGCAGCAAATCATAGACATTTGTCATTCCTTGGAGCTGTCTGACAGTTCTGACAATTCATTAGGCTGGGCTGAAAAGAGGTTTAGAAAGCGAGGGAAGGATCACAGGTAGTGAAGTTGCCTTTGCATGATCCAGTAATAGCTGATTTGTATCATTTTTGGTGATGGATACACTGCTCAGATTAAACTCAGCTGAATTTGTCCCTTTTATTTGTCTCTTTTTTCTTTCTCTTTTTCCTCCAAGAGGAATTTCTGGGCACATTAATGTAGATTTAGACCTGAATTTATCCCAAGGAGTAGATGCCCAGGAAATTCTTCCTGGTAGCTACTGATACTTGTGGCTTACCAGAGCTAAGGGGAAGTGAAGTGAGGTTTGCTATTCAGTTTCTACCCAGCGAGGCTTTTCTTTTTCATCGTGTTCGAGTTATTCTTTTCTGTGGCTGTGCCATGACATGTGCCATTCTTCAAAGTCAGAGTCATTCCTGCTGAGATCTATGCAAATCAACCTTGTGACTCTGTTCAGCGATAAGTGCCTCCATTATCCTGCTCCTTCCACTTTCTGATTTCTTTTTGAGGCTCGTACACAAGCGATTTTTTGACTTGAAGGCAAATCCTTTGCAATAATGCTGAATCTGCAGAATAGGCCACCTGGAAAATATTTGATCTTCCATTGGAAAACATTTCCCTTTTCCAGGTAGGTGGACTGTTTCGAATCATGCGACAATGTGAAATGTCTGGGTCAGGTTCTGAGTGGATGAGGCAACTCTGTCTGGCCAGAGAGCATTCCTGGGGTCAGACAGATGATGGTCTCCAGGACCAGCAATATCATGGAGCCTGCTTAGCCCTGCAGAGGATGAATAGCTTTCCATCTTCATTCTGTCTATTTTATAGCTGCCACAGAAGAAGCAGTCTGAGATTGATCCTGACCCAGTAGTATTATATGTAGGTCTTACAAGAGCAATATTTGCTCTTGGCAACCATTGGAATGTACTGCTTAAAAAACCTCTTAAATAACCCTAAAAGAAGGGCTTTAACACAGGGGATTTTGGGGTCTACTTTTTACACATGCGGTTTTTCAGATCCTGAAAATCCTCAGTAAATTAGAAGTGCTTCTTAATTTGTACCCCCTTGGTTTGGTTTTTTTTTTTTTTTTTTACTCTCTAAGTCTCAAAGTGCTGACAGTGCTGCCTCACCATCCATCTCAGACACAAATCCTCCTCCAAGTTACAGTTTCCTACCTGTCTCAGCCAGACAAATCAAGCTTTTAGCTGGACAGTCCCAGAAGTCCAAATTATGTCAGCCCTCTGCTTCTTCCACTGTGCCTTTGTGGGCCTGAAGTCTGTCTCTTTCCTGTGGAAATAAAGGTATTTTTGTCCCTGTGATCCCACGTGCAGGACTGGATGGAGTAAAGCAAATGAATGGCACTCGTGGATCCTGGATCATGCACAACTTTGTCTGATGTGCCTCCGGATTTTCTTGTAGATGGTGTGATTTTTGCAGTCAGTTTTGAGCGGCAGGCTGTACTTGTTGGTTTATTATTCTGGAGCCGTGTATGTGGGTTGAACTGTTGGCATTAATTATTTTTAATAGTGAGTCAGATGCTGAATTACAGGATCCTACCCATGGATATAAGAACAAACAAAGAAACAGGCGGCCTTCCTGTCCCTCCCCTGACATAAGTCATATTTTGTCTCCTACGACCTCAGCCAGCCCTTTAAATTTCATATCAAACATTAGAAAGAAAGAGGTCAAAGTAAGAGCCCCACTGAAAAAAAAAAACAAACAACCCACAGCCAACCCAGATATGAACTATGGGAACTTGTCATCTTATCATCCTAATTGAAGTCATTCTGCAATGTATGACAGTCCATCATATATTCTGCCAGTCAGTGTGTCATACATGATGTGTAACAAGAGAGCTCATAAACCCAGAGGGGAAGCCCCTTCTTTTTTATTACTTTATTTGATCATTTTCATAAAAAGTCCCCTTGTTCAATACAGAGGGACGTGTTTATTAGCCCCATTAAAGCTTTGTCCATTCATTTGACACTGTGATTTACACAGCTTTACCACAAAAGAATCCCATTATTTCCAGTCTGTAGAGGTGTCTTTTTTATTGTGTGATGAAAAATAAGTATTTAATTCCACAGGTGAAGGCAAAGAAAGGTGAGGTTGTTGTCAGAGGCTCAGAAGTAAACAATAGGATGCTTTAGGTATAATTGACTCAGAGGAAAAAAAAATAAACATTCTCAGTAAATATAGAAAAAAAATAAATAAAGATACTCTTCCCATGGAGTGGGAATTTAACTGGGCTCAGCTGAACTTTTTTTGTCCCTGTGTGCCTTGATTAAAAAGAGCAGAATTTGGCAAAATTTCCCTCTGTGTTCTACTCATGAATGTTTCTAGAAAATATCAGCTTTCATACGCAAATATTCTTGAAGTGAAATTGGTGGCTTCCTTTGAACACAGCTAGTGCCTCAAATCCCATCTGCTTTTCCTACAACACGCCCACTCATTATCTAGCTTATTTGGCTTTATTTTATTTTTTTTTAAATGAACACAAATTAAGCTATTTAATCAAATATGTACATGATTACATGGCATTTTTGCATAAGAGTTATGCACCCACGGAAATCATTAATCACAGATAACAACACTATGTTAAAATTAGACATTTTGTTTTCTTTTTGTGTGTGTGTTGTGTGTGTGTGTGTGCTTTTTAACATAATATCCTGTGTAGCTCTAATTTCACCTCTACTCTCATTTGAATAAAGCAGGATTGTTTTACATCAAATTATTCATTTGTCTGTAGCTCTGATAATTGGTATTTATGTTTAGACTTGATCTCAGAGGAATAAAAATACAAGACTTGAAAATAAAATTGGAATGGCTCAGATCCTCTTTTTCTTTTATTGTTTTCCCCCTTTTTGCTTGCAGAGAATGTCACCATGAATGTCCATTGGCAAACTGGATAAGAAGGAGTGTCACAGTGCAGGACAACCTAGAAGATGACAGGTATTTCCAGGCATAGCAATGATGAGATCAAATTCCCCTCAACCTGCCTTGTTTGCTGATCTTTTAATCAGATTCAACTTCACTGCAGCTACAGCACAAGGTTCCCTGACAATGTATGACAGCATGTGACAGAACTTTTTTATTTTTTTTGCCATTTGAAGCTATTTCAGATAAATCTGAAGTCCCAGCAGCATCTCACAAATCTACCAAACTATTTTAATGGAGGTTTTTAGCTATGCATAATTGAACTGGATGATTTGAGGTTTGCGTCTGTGTGTTTGTAGTGGAATCCAAACAGGAAACTGGGAAATGATCTAAACCCTTTGAGGTTAACATGCCATGAAAGAGCATCAATGACAGAAGAGGACATTATTAAAAAGCAGCCAATCTCACTCAAAAAGAACCACTGTGTGAAGCAAGAGCCCAAAGAACAACACCCAGGGCTGTTTGTGGTCCTGCAGGGATATGTATTTCATCCCCTGTCTTCATCTCTCCAAATTTCCTCTGAACTGCTGCTGAGCTGCATTCTTGAGAAAGAAAAACACCAGCAACTATTGAATGGGTCTTATCAACCTTTTCTTTACAATCTGCTTCGTATTCCTCTCACACTCATGTTCTTGCAGTGTCTTGGGGAAATGCTTGGATCAAAGATAAGAGAGAACAAGGGAAGGGATGAAGCAAGAAACAAACAACAAAACAAAACCACCACCCCTCCAAACTTTTCGATGAAACTCCTCTGAATCCTGTGCATGATTACAGTAAAGTTAAAACTGCCTTCTTCTTCACCAGTACTTAATTCCTGCTTTTAAAATCAGGCTTACTTTGATCTTGAGGATTGAAATGATCTGGAAATGAAACAGCCATTGCCTTGCAGAAAATCTGGAGAGGGTCCCAGACATGGCTTTTACCTGGAAGGCTTCCAAAACAGGATGAAATTTCTCTAGTTTCAGAACAAATTGCAAAATTTTTTCCTCTATGTCTAATCCAACTGTGGAACTCTAGCCCTGATGTCTGCTGGTTCCCAAAGCGCAGATGTAATAACCTCTGAGGTGAAATGAGAGAATTATTCCCCCACCTTCTCCTCTGTGCCTCTCCTCTGAGGGTTGAGAGCTGGGAGAATTTTATTAAAGTGAAGGCTTAAAGTTTTGGGCAAACTTAATTTGAGGAGACAGTTGGTTATAACCTGGGCTAGATCCAGCTGAGTGAAGGTTGGAGAGAACTGAGGACGAGGAGCATCTGTGACATATGGATCCTGTTGAAGGCTCAGAAATATCTGCCTGGCTTTGCATGACCTGGTCCCAGAGCCAAAAGGGCTGAGAAATGTGGTTAAGAGACTGAAGTAGGCTTTGCCCTAGCAAATGAGTCCCACTGAGAAAGCAAGACATCAATATTTCTTTGAATCTGTTTCTTTTAGTGAATATGTTTCCATATGTTGCATTAATATTTCTTTTATTTGTACTTGCAAGTCCATCTGGTACTTGGATTGAGAGGGCTTGAGCTGGCAGATCCCTACACTGTGCTGTTGCACAGAGATGTGGACAGCCTTTACAAGGCTGGGTAGGTGGTTGGATAGACGCAACATCTCCTCAGATGTCTTTTTAATTGGATAAACTTCTCAAATCAATCAGGATAACTAGGTTGCTTATTGTCAATTAACTCTGACAGTGCCATTTTTTAATACTACAAAATGAATATGAGTTGAGTATGAAGTACAGCAGGCCACAGTAACAGTGCACAGTGCAACAACCCTGATCTAGGAAGCGTAAGAGAGAAAGGATGCCTGAGCATCCATATTAAGCAGAAAATGTGCTGCAATATCATAGTTTGCCAAGACAATAAGAATCACTTTCCTTTGCATATGTTATTAAGGAACTGGGGAATAATTATCTCTTTTAATACAAGCTTTTTCCTTTTGCATGATTAACTTCACTGATATCAACAGAGAGTGTGATGACTCTGAAATGACAGCTCCTGGTAGCACGTTCTGGGATTAGCAAAAACAGGTTGTCACTTTACCCCAGTCAGGAACAGTCAGTCTCTCTGTGCTGAGTGCTGGACAGAAGAGCTGGGTTCTGCACCAGACATCTGACAGCCCGAGTGGGCAGCAGGTCCAGCCTCCTGCCAGGTGGCTCTCTCAGGTCGGGTGTGCAAGGCTCGCTGCTTTGACAAGAGGCTTGATTTTTCTGAGGCAGCACCATGTGATTTTGTCTCTGCTGCTTGCAGACCGAAAGCTCTCCATCCTCCTCGTGCTAAACTATGACCTGCATTAGCCTGGAGATCTCCAAGCAGCCTGGCTGTAAGGCACAGGGCTCTGCCTCTCCTGCTTTAGCTGTTCTTTACAGCAGTGAACACTGAGCTGATTCTAAAATATTCTGTACTTTTAAAATGCCTGGCTCTGATGCCTTGTCTCGGGCTGCTCAGTGTGCAGAGCGACGGCGCACGCACCGTGCAGGAGATGGAGAGAGAGGTAGGACAAACACACCAGAGAGAACTCGGAGCAATAGCATGAAACAACAACAACGACAAAAAAGCCTTTCAGTCTTTCTAAGTTGTAAAAAGTCTGTCATGACTTCTGTAGAAATTAATCAGTACAAGGAAAACTGCGCAACAACTGTGGGGGCAACAGTAAACTGTCCATGAATTAAAGAAAACTATTGTGGGTTTCTAGAGCTGTCTGGGAAAAGCACTGGTGTGACTACCAGGGTTCTGTGGAGCCAGGACAGATTGCATGGAATGGGATCCTTCAGTAAAGTCCTTATTTTGTCAATGTCAGGAAACATACAGGAGCTGTGAAACAAAGCAAATTGTCTGTATGGGAGTAAACTAAAAATTTAGTCCTGCAACATATTCCTTTGAAAATGTCACAATAATTTTTTTAAAATGATGAAATGTCTGTATATGTTTAAAGGAAAATAGGAGGTGAAAAGATTAATTCTCAAAATCTGTGAAATATACAGTGATGAGTTACTGAGGATTGCAATGTGGGGGGGGATTGTTTTTGTAATTCTGTAGGCATCTCAGTCCTCTGGTGAAATGATGTATGGGGCAATCGTCTGGTAGGGGCTGATGGGATGTAAATGAAACTAATTAAGGAAATGTCAAACATAATTAATAAAACAGGTTTAAGTTGCAAAAGCACTGTCAGCTGAATGAATGGGGAAGAATGCTGCATTCCTATTGTTTTGGGGCTTGCTTGCTTATTTATATATTTATTTATTTATTCATTTATTCCTTCCTCACCCCCTAGCCCTCCAACCAGCTTTTTCAGTTGCACCATTCAATTAGATCTCAGAAAGCTCTCGGTAGCCTCTTGCATTTTCACCTTGCCCCCCTTCTGAGCTGGGGTCCCATAGAATAGAAGGAATATAAATCTGCCTTGTCGGCTTGCAGCCTGGGAAGAAGAAGGAAAAAAAAATTAATTGCTAACTCCTCGTCTTCCCCAAGTACTACAGGACATTAACATAACCAATTTGCTTGAACTCCTCACTGGCTGCTTAATAGAGCATCTGACCAGCTGATAAGACCTGGGTGCTGCTGCCTATGATACCTTGTTATTAGCATTTTTCATAATATTCAAATATTACAGCCTCATGATTCACTAGCCTCCATTCATTATTGATAAGTACAAAAAATAAATAAAAAGGGTTTATAAATAGCAAAGGGGGGTGAGTGACCTATAATTATGGCAAGCAAATTAGGGTGCATGGTAGAGTCAGTTACATTTGCCTAGGAGTAATGATGCTCAAGAACTTTTTCTCCCCAGGGACTGGAAAAATAATGGATTCCCTGGCAGCTGCAGATGGGCTAGGAAAGGCTGTCACCCAGGACGCTGTTTATATAAGTTAGGCTGAGCATATGGCTCTGTGTCCTGCCTGTAGCCACCTCCAGATTTTGCAGTTTCAATGAAAAGAAATAAATACATAAATAAAAATAGCCCCTCGCTGGAAGGTGGTGGTGCAGGGATATGAGGAAGAGAAAAGTGTGGGGGAGGAAAAAGCAAACAACCAACAGGAGTCTGCTCAAAAGTTTCTGCTGAGAACAGCCCCAGCAGCTCATGGATCAAGTAGGACTGATATCCTTAAAACTGCAGGCTGTTTAGCTGCACCACTGAAGAGAAAAAGATGAAATATGATTTCTGCTGAAGCAAAACCTTTCCATGTTGCAGTCCAAGATAGTCATACTTAAACACCAAAGCTTTGAGCCTGAGATGATAAAAATCATGGTCCAAGTTGAAAGTAGGAGCTACTAGAAATAATCACTGGATACTTTATAATTTAGTCCCTGTGGTTCTATTTCCATTAATCCAATCAAAGGTCTTTTTTTGATTTACTAATGAAACTGGAACGAAACACAAAAGGGAGGATGACCTGTTAGCAGGGGACTGTTTCTTGTAAGTTATTCATTAAAAACACCCTAACACTCTGGTGCTGAAGAACGCGGTACCTACTTTTGTATAAATTAAACAGAAGTGAGTTGGTTGAAAGAGAAAAAAAGCTAGAAATGATTTCTTCTGACTCCAAATCCTTGTACAGGAGGTGTGTAGGGGGAACTGAGCCCTTGCAGACATTTGCAGAGCATTGGGGACTAACTTTTATATACCAGCTGCCCCCCAGTTTTCAGTTCTGAGTAGTTCTGAGTGTCCAGTTCTGTTGTGGGCATGAATATCACCAATACTTTGCAGTCAACATTTAGATAAGGTAGGAATGAGTCTTGGTTTGGTTTTTCTTGATGAAAGTCAGAGTAGGCTCAGAAATAAAAGAGAACTTTGGCAGAAAAAGTGCAGTTGTGTTTTTCTCATAATTTGATTTTTTCTTTAGGAAATTTAATTATATTATTAGTGAAACTGTGTTAGGCATTATATTGCTGATTTCCATAATTCAATCTTTCTATTGGGAAGTTTGGAAAATGTGCCACCAGCACTTCTTATAAAGACAATATCTGAAAACACCAATTTGCCTGCAAAATTCCCAGATAGTTTTTCATTTTTTCACCTGTTATTTTCAGATTCTCCCAGAATCTCTCTTACCAATCATTATTAACACATATCCACTCTGGACTGCATTCTTGTCTGAATTTACAATTCTTGAGAATTTTCCTGCATCTTAACAAAAAAAATGGAGAGGATATTTATTAGGTGAAGTTTTCAATTAGCCGCCCTCAACAGCCTGTGCCTGGAGCCTTCTCCATTTTTATATATGCAACGGCAAGTTCAAACTGAAACTTATTTATCTTTATGCTCTGAGTGCTGGCAAAGTTTACAGAGTAGACACAAACTCAGCAGTGAATCCTTCTCCTGCAGGAAGATTTCTTCCCAGAACATTCCCAGCCCTGCAGAAGCTCACACCTGGACCTGAGCAGTCCATCTTCAACACATGCATCCATCTTCCAGAAGCATCTTTAGGCATCCTGCAGACTCTTCTCTGCTTTAAAGCTCACGTTAACATCATAGAGGGAAAATATAAATTTAAACTGACACAGACTTGCTTGTCTCTTCCTTTGTGTTTAAACACAGATGGTTACTTTTGTTGTGCCGCCGCGTTTCAGCCAATGCAAGCAGCAAAGTACCTAACTGGATATATCTCTTCTCCAAACATTTACAGGGTTTTTTTTTGTTTTTTTTCTTTTTTTTTGTTTGGTTGGTTTTTTTTTTTTTGGGTTTTTTTTTTTTTTTTGGTAGGTGAAGTATCATTCTTCAGAATATATACAATGTTTTCACACATCTTGATCTAATCCATTAGTCCTTATAATTTATTGTTAACTGCTTGGATGTAGGAGCCATGACAGCTTAGACTAAAGCATTTAAGCAGGCATCTGCTTTGTGTAAATTATAGGAACCTTGGTCACAAAAGTTTTCAGAGAGAGACGAAGGTCTCTTACCAGCATCTGTGGCTTTGGGGATAGTGATTTTTTATTTTTTTTTTTCACTGGAAGAAGCTTTGGATCTTGGAAACAGTAGAACTATCTGAAGACTTGTATTAACATTTGTATTTGGTATTGTGCTAATGGCTCCAAGGCAGGAGGAATGTGATTGACCTGGTGTTTGTGAGCTGGAAAACACTTTTCTAGTCTCAGATCATCTCCTTGGAGGCTAAAGCCCTGATTAACTATAACTGCAGTGGATTGTCTTAATCTGACTGCTGTAGTATTTTATGTCTGGTCATTTAGGCTTATTCCTGTAAATACTTCAATAAGCCTGAATCAATTACTTCAATGTCTCCCTTTGTCTCCTGCTATCAGAAAGGGCATGGTGTCATGATATAAGTAAGCAGAACACCAGGATCAGGGAAATGATCCCTTGTGCCACTGAGCAAGGAAGATTTGTGTTAACAGGAGAGACAGACCCCACCTTGGAAGATGGCTTCTCATACACAGAGAGAAATGTTTCACATGCTTGCTCAGTGCCTCTCAAAAAGAAATGGGTTGCAAAAAAAAATGTTTTCTGAATATTCTGAATATTACAGTGTCCCAAAACCCTTTCTCTCCCCTTTTGATCACCCTTCCTGGCTTTTGTTTGGCTATGAGACATCTGAAAGGACAGCAAGACTTGTTGGTGATACACAGTTGACCAAAGATCTGATGTGCATATGTTTTTGTTGCCTTCTCACTTGTGCTGCTTAGATTAACTTGGCTCACTCATGAAGATTTCTGCATTACACATTTCCTAACTAAAACAGAAATGTCTGACTGAGCAAACTAATTGAAGCACAGTGCTCTGCATCTCACTTTGGCACCATCATTCCACGCTGGAGATGCAAGTTCAGAGTTAATAAGAGTGCCATGTCAGGGATGCCACTCACCAAGGTGAAATGCAATGCAGTGGTGGACAAGCCTGGTGAATGTTTTTCCTCTCCAAAAGTAGCTTGGAGACTTGGCTTCACTCTCCTTAGTACCACTGGCAGCACAAAGGCATAGCTTTGAAGGTGATGGGATCACAGCAAATCTAGCTGAGTGCAGAGCTTTGGTTTAATTTTTTTTTTTATATCAGTGGCTGGTCTCAGCTCTAATTAACCTACTCCCCTATCAGCCCATTCCCTCCCCACACGCTGCCTTTTCCCCTTCCTCCCTGTGATCTCCATTTCACTGCAGAGATGGCCTGGCAAAGAGACATTATTCTATTTAGAAGCCGAGCACCTCACTAGGGGTGACAGGCCTGTTTTTAGGTCATTTATCTAATTGCTCTTTGCAGATAAGAATTAATTAGCCCGATTATTTTTCTTAGTTTTTGGATGGGTTCCCCACCTGGAGAGAAGAAATTCCTCTATGTCAGTGATTAATTGCTGAGCCAGAAGCTTTCTGCCTTGCATTTGTAATAAATGCCGACTAGTTCTTTAGGTCGCATTAGGAACCAGGCAGAACGTGGTTAAAATGCAGAGGATAATAAAGCATTTCTGCAAACAAGATCACTGCCATTAGATTTTGATTAAATATTTTAATTTATCTGGAGGTTGAGGGACTGCGGGAATCAAAAGGTTTAAGGTCTCCTATTCCCAGCACTTTCTGATGAGAGTTGCCCTATAGCCCTTTGATCTAAACCAGATGAACCTCATGGCAATGCTTCAGCTCAGGATTTGGCAGAGCTGGTTTGTCTCACACTGGTCTGAGTGCTCGGAGGGTCGTGAGTGTGGAGCCAGCTCAACTCGGTTGTGATAACATTTTGTGAACTACAGGAGTTTGGTCAAGCTGAGGGAGGAAAGGTTACAATTTGTGTGTGAAATTATGGCAGGTTTATATCCAGCTGGGTTTAACATAGTAGAAGTTCTTTTCCTTTTTCTCTCTCCTCCACTTTCCTCTTTCCCTCCGTTTCTCCTTTTTTTTTGTTTCCATTTCCTTCTCTTCCACCCCCCAACCCTTATCTCCATAAGAATTCTGAACATTCGGTTCAAAGAAAAATCTATTTTTCTGCAGGACCTACTAAAGAAACATAGTGGCCTGGATTCCCAAGCTGGTCAGCCTAGGACAGGTCTCTTTTCCAGGATTATAGAGCAAGCCAGACAGTATGATCTCCTGTGCCCTTAAAACCTGATTTCTGACCTAGAAAGTTCATGGAAGTAAATTGGAGTCTTGCCATCTATTTTGCTGTGCTTGTGAACTGTTTGAAGGCCCTGATGCCCCAACAGGAGACATTAATTGTTGGAGTTAGAGCAGCTTCTTTGATCACAAAAGACTGCTGGCTGTCTCTTGAACTGCTGGCAATCCTTACCACCTTTGAGAGACGAGGGCTGAAAAGGCAGAGGGATGAGGACCCTTGGTCTGACTCCCTCTGTCTCACAGCTGAGAGGTGTTAGGAGGGCAGTATCAAGGCATTTGGCACCAAATGTGTGTGTTATGACTGTTGTCTAGGAAAAAAAAAATCTTCCTCACACTGAAACACACAACCTTTAAATTGGAGAGAAGTAAATTAAGGTTCCTCTGTGCACTTTGTTAATGGGCAGTTATTTTTCTGGGGATTTTGTTCTTTTTAATAGAAAGGGGAAAAAATAAGAAAACCTGAAAACATGACAATTTTTCTCCTGACAAGTGGGCTGAAGACAGATGAGAAGAAGTGATATTTCTCTAATGTATAGCAACAATATTGCACTGTGAAAAGTAACTTTCCATGGAACTTCGATTCTTACTCAACCACAGTATTTTGAGAATACCATTCCCAGCTGTGATTTAAAGACAGAAAAATCTAGTGCTACACTGATGGTTAGTCAAAAATCAATGCTTAAAAATTGCTCCTACCTTCAACGTTGAGCTATGGGACTATGGGAGCTATTTTGGCATTGAGTATTGAGTAAAACTCAGGTGTATCAAATACAGCTGATATTTCTCGATACCTGCAATATGATCAAAATTATTTTACCTGTTCTTTTGGTAAATTGAGGTTTTATTCTGGTCACCATTGCTGCCTGTATTTCATAACTAGGCCAGAATACACACCCAAGACAGAGCATTTACTTTTTTACTTACCATATACCCAAGCAGAGCCAGACACCTGAATTCAGTGGGAGTAGAGCTGCTAAACACTATTTTTGATCTTGGTTCTCGGATCTTATTTTAACTAATATATTACATAATAATTTGGGAATAAAGACATCATCTCATATCACCTGGATGTTTCATTACAATCCATTTTTTGGATGCAGAAATGGAGTCCCTGTGAGTCTGAACATTTTCCTTAATGCCACAAAACGTGTCACTGGAAAAACTTCACACAAAACCTTAGCAATGTCTGCTCTTGTTTTAAGCCCACACCAAACCATTTAATTTAAGTAAGACTTACCTCCCCCACCTGCAATGTAATTTCTGGCACAGTACATGAGGAAATTTAACAATATCGAGTGGCCTGAGTTATGATAATGAAAGATGGTTGCTAAGAAAAAGCATGATGATAGCCAAGAAATTAATATTACAGAGATGAAAATCTTCTTATAGACCCAAAATAATAGATGTTCTGTATCAATATATGACTAATCAGCACTCAAGGATTTATCTTTCAAATTACAGAACATGGTGGAGACATTTAATGCAATATGGTCTCCCTTCAGAGAGATACAGTATGTGACTAAATATCTCCAGTGAGTAATATTCACACTTACTCAAGTACTGTAAATATATCCCTGATAAATCTGGAGAGCGAATTCTTGTAAATTCTTGTTTAACACTGCAAGGAAGCTTAATAACTTTCCAATCTATCAACATGTTTTAATTTCCTACTGTGCAGTTTCTAACTGAAACAAGGCATTTAGAAGAAATTTAAAACCAATGGATAATGGACTGTCATGTATTAGAAAACCTCAGTACCAAATGTGACACTGGGTTTGGAAGGACATTTCAAAATGAGAATGTTTCATTGTTGTTACCCCTTATTATGGATATGTTTTTTCATGTAAGATTAAGTGCATTTGCAATGTACAGATTAAAATGAGAAAAAAAAAAATTCCTTTCTACTAAGAAGCAGAAATGGCTAAAACCTGATAGATGATTACAGACAGGTGGTTCCATCAGCAAGTGAAATGTGTACTTACACATACGTTCTGAGGTCCAGAATGCAGGCTGAGTAAAATACTCAGTAAAAATCATGTCACACTTAGCAAAACCAACCTATCTGTAAGTGGGATTTAATGTTAACCTACATGCATTTTACAGGGCTTGGAAGGGTACAGATTGGCTACTTAGTAAAGCAGATTTATGTGATGTTCCAAGCCCCTAGTCTTTTAATTCCCCCTCATTTTAAGCAGGTACCCGGGGTGCCTGACAAGGGTGCATCTCCTCAACAATTTAAGTCCAAGAAACTCACCAACATATACAGTATCAAGTTGGGCTCTTTTTAAATTATTTTTATTTATTTTTTATTTCTGTAGTTTTTTTTCTGATAAAACAAAAAACAAACCCTGACCTGGTGCTCCGTGGAGGATGCCTATTGCAATGATGTGCTTATAAGCTTGTGTCGGTCAGAGAGGAGCCAGGGAATTTGGTCTTGTTGAGATTGAAGTGAAGCAGGTTTCAGAGTGAAGATACCATCACCAAGACATCCTCAGGATAGGGTTCATCTCCCTTAAAGTATATTCCTACATCACTACCATGAGAGGAGATGAATTTATAGTCCGGCCTTTAAAATAACTGGGACACAGGCCATGAGAGGCTGTGAGTTGCACTAAGAGGAAATCAATGCTGCTCCTTAAAATCTGTCATCAATCACACCACCCCAAACCTGAGCCACCTGGCAGTCTTTAGGTACTGCCCAAAGAAGAAAATTCAGAATTAATCAGAGCTGTGATGGACACTTGCCTGAATCATAGCTGCTACTTTTGTGTGTTACATGAATCAACCTTTAGCAATAAACTGAAAATACCTCAAAGGTTTTATTCATAGGTAGGAGTTGTCTTAGCTACAATTTCCTTTTTCCCCTAGACACTGTGACATTTTTCATGCAATGAATTGAAGGCAGAGTTGGTGTGGCCCTTCACATGGGCAAATGCAGCAGTACCTGTACAGTGTTTTATAAAATGTGCAAGTTGGTTTTTTTTAATATAAATTATTCAGTTATTGTGCTGCTGCTGCTGGTACTGTGTATATAAACGTTTCCAGTCCCAGAATGGGCATAAACTACTTACTCTGAATAGCAAACATGAAAGAAAACAACTGAGCTGAGAATTAATGACTCACTATTATTTTTCTTTTTTTTTCAGCTCTGGGGGTCTCTGCAAAAGAAACATCTTCCTACAAGTGATAATATGAAATCTTCTTGTTCTTCCTATTTGCCTTTTTCCTCCCTGGGGTCTTTAAAGTTATTTCAAGCATTTGAAAAACTTCCTTAATTTTTCCTATAGTCGTCCAAACCAAGTTTCCACAGTTTGTGTAAGACATTTTAATCTGCTGCCTGACAGGAATTTCTAGTATTCTCTGCAATATTGATAACATCTGATTTTTCTTCTTTTTTTTTTTTTCCCTCTGCACAAAAATATTACGTGGGGATATAAACACAGAAAACCAACTACTCAAAACATTGCTGGACACCTGCAATGGGCCAAGGAATGAAACAATTACTTCCTGACCCCCTGAAGAAACATTTTGCCTACCACACTCTAAAGAAATTAGGATTAAAGAGAGATACCTTATTTTTTTTTTTTTTACACAGTAAACAACATTAAAAGATTTCACAATAGTCTTTTAAAAGTGAATGTTATTAATATTGGTGCTTGCATTTGAATAATGCATTCCTAGACACCTCTTGTTATGATTCACAACAGTCTGATGTGATCAAGTCCCTGGTAACTCTCTCAAAAGTTCTTGAAACTTGTATTTATTTCCATCATTTCAGGACACTCTTTGTAAAGATGAATATCTTCTAATACCTCTTGCCTGGGTGCAAGGGGTGACCCTGATTTTTGCAAAATCCCATTTTGCAAAACACATGCTGAGTATATTAAGGCCCTGATGAGATAGAGTGCTGGCAAGAGAAACCTTCAAACATTACTTTTCTTCCTCCTTAAAGTAGGAAACTCTAAATGATATTGTTGATTAGATGCAGCATATTGGTAAAGGTCTTGCTAGCTCTTCTGAGCGTGTCTGCTTGACTTCTAAATTCACAGCACTATAATGTTTTCATTCCCTTTTCCTTCACTCCCCACATAATCCTTAAGCATTTTCACCTTAATCCAGAAGTTTTCAAATGCCCTGACAAACCAGCTAAATGTAAAGAAATAGCTGCTTCTCTTAGCTTTTTTTCCTGTCAATCATTTAAAACCCAGCGGAATGTGTGATGAGGATGACTCAGTTTGTAGAAAAGCAGCAACTTAGCAGTTGGCTAATGTTTTGAGAGCTGCTCAGCTTAAACAGATGGAATACTTGTATTTCATATCTCAGCACCATCCCTGATTATGGCTTTTTAGTAGTCCCAGGTACTAACTACCTCAGCTTCAGAAGAGATTGGTGGCAGTCTGGTGTTCACAACTCACTTGTGATTCTGGAAGGTTTTCTTATTATATTCAATGGCTCTGTCAGACAGGTGTTGGAGGCATGCAGTTGTGCTTTGGGGAATATAAGGTAAATTTATGCATCTTTAAAGGACTGGCAGATTTAGCTGCCTACATATGATTTAAGGGCCTGATCCCAAACCCATTAAACTTAATGGGAGTTTTTCATTGACTTAGTTGGCTTTGGATTAGCTCCTAAGTGAATTTCCAGTAGAAGGCAAAATCCCAGCCAACAAAGCTGTCGATTTCTTGGCACCTTCCTCTCCTTTTAGTGAGCAATGGCAGAGCTGCCCAGTGGACTTATTCTGACAAACACAGCTCTTACCTGCAGGCACTTTTATCCCTCACCTGGAACTCCCAGAATATTTGATAAGTGGGGGGAGGAGGGGGGGAGGAAAGGAGTGTAGACTTTATTTAAAGCAATTTGCCTCTATTGCCTTAGAACATAAAATTGCTTCATCCTGTTGGACCTAAGAGACATATAACCCCATGTGCTCTCTGGATTTGGATGTAAGCAAATATCTGGGGAACAATGCAAGCATATTTGTCTAAACTACTAGGCTGCTTTTTAGTGACCTGTGGATCACAAACTCCCTCAGCAAAAGCTCCCTATGCATTGAATATCTCTCAATCTATTTTTCTTCCATGGATTTCTCCATAGATTGTTTTTGAAACCCTATAATCACTCCTTAATATTGCTGCAAGGAATTTTACAAGTTGCCTTTGTGCTACAAAGAGAGAAATCTGGTTAGTTTTTGAATGAACTCTGTGCTAGTTTCATTTCATGACTTCTAAATCTTACATTAGTAGAGACAGTGAACACTCATTATCTATTTGCCATTTCCAGGCCAGACAGGATGCTAAAGACCTATAGCTGACCTCCCTATCCCCCTTCTAGGTTGTTCCTTTATAAGATAAAAAGTCTTTATCTATTTAGCTTAACTCAGAAACTATAATGTAACTTTTCTAACCTCAAAGAATAAAGGACCTGCAATTAAATTCTGTGGTCAGCTTAGATTCAATAAATAGATTAGGTTTACTAGACATGGTAATATTTGTTCAGACTTTTTTTTTTTTAATACAAAAATTAGCCTGGCTCAAGCTCCCTCATGAGATATTGCAGGGGGAAATAGTCATGGGGGAGGGTGGAGGGGATCTCTATTTTGAATATTCCTGACATTGCATTAGTTAATAAAGAGGAACATATTAGTATTCTTGAAGTTCCTATGATCTCTATGCTTCATACAGAGCTGTAAAGTAAAACAGCCTTAGCCATTAATATGCTAATGTTATATGCTATGACCATGTTGCTCTCTCTCTTGAGTATCTCCCCTGTCTTCCTATCTCTTTCCACATCATATTAACACTCCCTGGGTGAAATCCTGACCCCGTTGAAGTCAATGGCAAAACTCCCATTGACTTCAATAGAGGCTGGATTATCTCCTCCAAGGAGCTTTATGGCTTTTCTCCTGACTGCTTTGCTGTTTCCACATCCTACTGTAGCCCCTACTTCCTCTCCCTCTTTTCTGATAAATGCTCACCCTCTTGCTTTCATGTCTTTAGGTCTCACACTCCTAGTTCTGCACCTTTTTGAAATAAGTCTGCCAGCATGGAAAAATCTTCCTCTGCTCTGCTTGCCCATTGACTCGCTGCTCCTCCTATCAGATTCTGCTTAAGTTTTCCATGCTAATCTTTACCTGCTAGCCACTGCATTCTCCTCTCCTTTCCCTGCATCCCATCATGATATAGTATATACTAACACTAAGAAGAGGTGAAAATTGCCTGTCTGCCTCCTAAGATCACTTCAGACAAGGTTCTCATATTCAAGACATCTATACTAAGGGAAATGCTTCCCAGGCATTTTCTTCCTCTTATTTTCCCACCTTGTATTCAGTCCTCACATTACACAGACCTGTAATATTAATTCTTTGCTGTCCAGCCTTATATTTTTAAATTTAATTTTATTAGAGTTATGCATAGTTATAGAAAAAATAAATTACCCTAAAATTAGCATGTTGAATAGGGTAAGGAGTATTTAGAAATGAGCAGAGAAAAATGCTCTCTAGATAATTTATCATGCAGGCAAGAAGAAAGAGTTTGCCTGACTAAGGACTTCAGACTCTTCATGAATATACAGTGTAATCAGTAAAGAGTTTGCATGATCGAGGACTAACCAGAAAAATTTCAAAATACAAAGTTCACTTAAATCAATAGAAAGTCACCTATTGTCTTGGATAGAGGCCTAAGGAAGGATTTCAGGATTTGACCCATTGCATCAGATTGCAGAGAAACCTTGTAATGCATTGTGGTTTTTTAAATTTATTTTTATTTAGTTTAAGTACATAGGCTGAGCAGCTTTAGACTGTTGACTTTGTATAGTTTTGAGCCTAAGCTGAAAGATCTGAGAGACTATTAATACCCTCCAGAGAAATATCAGCTTGCAATAGTGAGTATGGATCCCTCTTGTTGACCTAGTTTATATCTACAGAATCAACCTACACAATTCCTTTCACCAGCTGCTCTGTGGCTTAGGGAGATGGGGTGTTAATTAATGAGACATTTGTTGAAATTTATAAGGGCTTTTCCTATCCAGGTTAGACATAAATTATGAAGGCTCTGGCAAAGTGGGCAGAATATTGTTGACTGTAACTGTTCTGGTTATTTTAGTCAGTACTGGAGAAAATAGGTCTTCAAAGAACAATTTATGTGCAGGACCAAGCTTCATGAGAAAAAGAGAAGAACATTTTAAAAAAAATAAAGTCACAGTGTGAAGTGATTTGATTTTTTTTATTCACTGTACTATTACTTGATTTTTTTTTCAGTAGGGCCTTTTAGTCCTTGATTTGTTAAGTGAAGCATAATCATATGGTGATAAGACTGTGATCTGTTTGAAGTGTGTATGATGTCATGCAAAATTCAGTACTATCTGCTACTTGGATTTAACAGGGATAAATATACTGGAAATGCACACACAGAGGAAAATATCAGATAGATTTGCTTTGATTATGTGTAGTCTCCATTTTAATGTTAATTTCTAACAAATATTCTAGCCTTGGAATTTAACAGCAGACGTGTTGGTAGAAATATTCTTTTAAGTGAGAATTGGAGAACAGTGGTTTTCTTAATAATGAAAAGAAAATTTCCATTTCTGAATCATAAGCATTGTCATTGTCAAGCTAATTCAAAGCCTGACATATCAGTCAGGAAAAGAAACATGTTACATGCATTTAATTAATATCTCCCTCTGAGGGTTCAAACATGCACAGGAGTCTGTAATAGCCGTTTGTTTAGGAGCCTTTCAGCCCAAGCGGTAGATCCAGATCTGGAGATCCTGTTCCCATTCACCCTCAGACCTTTTCATTTCTTATGATATGTGCAGGATTATATGCCAACGGGGCAGACATTTTGCAATGAAATGTGTTTTCATCTGAAAATGCTGATTCGCCAAAAGGAAAATGTTACCTGGAAACATATTGCTTCAGATGGGCTTCTACAAAAATTCAGGTGGGGTCTGCTGAATGTTTGTGGGTTTTTTTCTGTTCAGCCTCCTTACTTTCCCAGTTTTTGAAGAAAATTTTGTTTCATTCTGAAATTAAAATTTTTTAAAAAATCTTTTCATGATTACTTTTTTTCTTGCTTTTTCTTCAGAATTTCTCTTAAAATCACATCTTTCACAAGCACCAAGCGTAATCACCTCACAAACCATTCTCAGTATGAGAATCCAAATTGAGTCATCTGGTATTCCAAATGCTAGAGGCTGCTCTGAGCTGAAACAAAAGAGTTAAAACCGTCAAAAATGTATCTTTCTGAATTACTGATATGGCAAAATCTGGCCAGAGCAGCTTCCTTTCATGGTTTCTAGACCATTGAGGAAAAAACCTCACAGTCTATGTCCTGAAGATGATGGTTCAGCATTGGAAGACATTTCATGAGCTACTGCGAATCCTGTTTTCCTGAGAGTCCCTAGGGTTATCAGAGACTCAGAAAACAAAGAAGTCCTGGTACTCAATTTGTTTGGATCATCCTTTGCTCTTTTGTCACCACAGTCTCCCTGGGGCTATGCTTCCCCATGCGCCATGTGGACTCCTTGCTATTCCTGCAACTTCTCAGACACACCGTGATCTGTGGGGCAATCAAAGAAGCCATTTCATGTTTCTTGTCAGTCATTGGGCCTCCTGATCTCTTATCAATTACCTGTCAAAAGAAAAGGGTGTTCTTCTTCATTAACACATTGCAGTGTGGTAATTAACAACCAGATAGGACACGGCTTTAAGAGTGGCCTCTCTTGACCACTTGTTCAATAAATATTGACATAAGCACCAGTAAAAGTGTGTCAGATGGGTCTTTGCTAAAAACAACAAGCAAGAAAAGACTAGAAAGGCAAACAAAGTGTATCAGAACTTGTTTCTTTGAAGAAACCTCTGCCAGGCTTTAGCAGCAACTGGGAACAATTTGGACATTATTCAAGTCCCAGTTGCCTTGTTTCTGGTTTCTCTCCTGAGTGAAGATGTGCCCCCCTACCCCTGCTTTTGGGTGGGGGGCAGAAAGGGGAGGTTACCTTCCTGTTGAAATAAGCCAGCAAGAACTTTGTTAAGGAATGAACTCTTACTGTAACCCACACCTCATTTGTCACCCTGATGGGCTGAGGAAAAGTGACATTTACAAACTGAGAATGAAAGTACATCCATTTCACCAGTCTGACACCCTGATATAATAACTATTTACCTTGAGAAAGAGGGACTGAGATTTCCGATTCTTGTGAATCTTCTCACTTTGGCACTTATTTTCTCACTCTGTCAAACAGCCCCAGATTAATGGAACAATTTGTTCAACAAATCATATTAGCAGAAAGCGCACAGGGTAAAGAGAAGGAGGCGGGGGAGCAGGAAATTTTTACTCATTCATAGCAGTGGTATCTCTGCAAATAAAAATGTAGTTATGCCTGACATTTACAGAGGTACAATGTGAAAGGGAAAAAGTGTAATGACTTTGGGCAGTTGAGAGATCACTTTGCAAGAACAGTAGTGCTCAAAAGGGAATAAGATAAAGTTACACATAACATCTAGATTGAGCTTCTTTCTGGAACATATTTGTCAAACACAGCAGGATCCATCTGTGTTTAAAAAAGAGTTTTCCATTAAAATTAAGCACCATGTGCTTTCCTAACTATAAAGAAATGCTCCCTTACAGCCTGCATTTCAGAAATGTTAGGTAAAGAATTAAAGCAAGTTGGAACCATAGAGAGAATGTTATGAATCCTTCTTGCTGGCTTGATAACGTTCAAGTGACTGATATAAACCTCATTTAAGCCAAGGACAGATTTTCCATTGACTTCACAGGACTCCAAACTGGGCACAGAACAATCAGAAACTCCTCTTCTTCATTTACTCCTCATTTACACTTTAAAAACAGACAAATGAGATTTCTTCTATTTCCCTATAAATATATAGTTCCTATCATGGAATCCAGAGAATGGAAGAATGTAACAACAGTTATTCCAGCTTTACAGGGGCACAAATATAAATACAATCAACCCTGAAAAATCATCTTGGCTATGTTTGGTTTAAGAACTGGTAATGAGTAAAGACTGTATTGATGAGTAATTCACTGGGCAGCAAACCATACTTCTCTCTCTCAGCTCTTTAACCCAGAGCTCCTTGCAAGACTGCGTGTCAGTATTTATAGCATATACAGAGTAGATAATCTTTAAAAAGTGTTTCTTTTTAAGTCTATGCTGCCTGTTTTTGCTAGCCATGAAAATATACAGAGCAATGCAGCATCATCCCCCCACATGCACACTCATACACTTACAAACACATTTTAAGAGGACACTCTGAGTTTGCCATCACATTAATTTATTTCTGTTAGCTTGGTACAGCAGCACTGTGCCCTGCATCTCCAATGAAAATTGACAGTCCCTTGTTCCACGTTTCTTTATGCCATGACCTTGGGTGTCAGGGGAAAATATTGCTTTGCATCCTTGTGTTGCTTGAGTCCTGCTTCTCTCTTTATGGCTTATTACTTGACACACTTCAGAGCACCGTGTACTGCAATGAGATATGCACTGTACAGCTGGAAACACTTGGAATACTTCAGGCTATGGAAATAAGGAGAGCTAAGTCTGTTGTGCAAATAATATTTTGCCCCAAATTCAAGAATTTAAGTGAACGGTGAATGGTTCCTAGATTTCTGGTGGTAAATCGTTACTTTCTTAATAAAATTTACTCTTTTATGGCTTGTTCCATAGCCCAGTGAAGCCATAGATCAGACCTTTTCCATGAGGATGCTGATTTTCTCAGGACATTTTAGGTGTGTTTGTATTCTGAGCAGGATAAATGCAGAGGCAGCAGACTTCTCCACGACTGGGGAAAAAAAAAAAAAAAAAGCTGAAGCCCCAAAGTCATTACTTATTAATTCAACCTGCCTCAGTGAGTAAGACCCACTCACAATTTGGTAAAGATCTGAACAGGGGGAATCTAGGCACAATTAATGCAGCTGGGATCTACAGCAGCACTACAGAGAGCAGAATCTGTCCTCTTCAAACTACAGTGTGGGTAAGTGTGACATTTTCTGAGCAAGCACAGCAAAGGTAACCCGATTTTAAGGGCTTCAACCTCTTTCACTAAATCGAGAGTTTCTGGGAGAGCTGTGCCCTCTTCCCCTGTCCACACTGTGCAAAACCCAGATGTTAGGTAGGCTGGTGCTTCTGTTGACCCTTCTCCTCCCCTTGCCCACTCACACACTGTATTGCTATTTATTTGGTTTGTGAATTCCTGAAGTTTCTTCTTCCAGATGGCCCTGAGGGCAAACACACCACAATGCCCTATGGTTTGAACAGTGATCAAGTAGTAGAGACTTGGATGCTCTTTCTTGGACATCTCCAACCAAGGACATACACCATAAACAACATCATCAGTGCAGAATAAAAGGAGCTTTGTATACCTTTACCTCACTGATCATTCTGGATGCTTCCCTGTTCCATGGAAAGTAAATTACAGCACAAGGTTGCAAGAAGTCTGTGAGACTTGGCATGTGCCATGCTCAGATGGCAGGTTCTCCTGCCAGTCTGCAACCCCTGAGGTAAACAGAGAGAAATCCCAGCCTGGAAGGAGGAGTTTCAGTTTTTTTTTGTTTTTTTTTTTTTTTTTTAATGGCAATCCTCTCATATTAATAGGCTACCTACGGCTCTTCTCTCATTTTAGTAGTCTAGTGCAAGGCAGAAAATTAAAATCTGATGCTATATCTTGAGGGTTCAAAAAGGTATAAGATTTTTTTGGCAAATTTGAAATCTTATGGATGGAGCCTCTGGACAGTTTTATTATGTAGATACTGAAATGAGCTTCTGGCAAGAGCTAGTCTTCCTTACAACAGCATAAAAAGGAGAAAGGAGGTGCCAAGGTGGCTATATTGCAACTGGAAATATGCCATAGGGAGGCTGAAACCAAAACAAAACAAAATAATAATAAAAAACCCCCAGCCCTCTTTCTCCAGAGAATTGGAAAAGAAATAAAGCACAAAGCACTGATTGTGAGTCAGTGCTTCCCAAAGCATTTCTATTTGCCAACATATTCATATTCCAGAAGCAAGTGCTCTCATCTTTTCCCTGCTGAGGATACTCCATCTCTCCAGGCCTATTCAGTCCCATTTTGTCACAGACGTAAAGATGGGCTAGAGGTGTTCGACATACTTTGTATTTTCTAGAAATTACTAGTAAGCACAAGGACTCTATTTCAGAAATAGGCTCCACAGCAGAGGTCAGTTTGAAGGAGTATGAGCAGTGAAGGATCTCTAAGATATTGTCCTGAGTATAGATAAAACAAAAAAAGAACTGAATCTGAAAGACTAAAATCCACAGGCTCTGTGCATGTGTAGCGCTTTTTTCATGAAGAGTAAATAATGTATTTTAATTTTGACCTCTTTGAATATTTTACATTTTTATTGTCATGGCAACTGGTGTTTTTTCTTTAGAAATATCAGCAATTCAAACCCTAATTCTCTTTCCCTTTCTGTTTTCTTCATATCTCTGGATTATTTGCCTCAAAAAGAACCCTAGTAAATTGCCTGTGTTCCAACTGTAACAATGAGATGAATCAGTGGAATGTAATGTACATGGCTACAAATGCCTAACTGGGCACTAAAGTAACTCTCCAAGTCAGAAATGGATTTTGGCAAGAGCCAGGACTTCTCCAGGTGCAATCACAGCTGTCTGAGTTGGATTTTTTGTGTAAGCAACTCTGCAGCCCAATTCTTTGCTCTTTGTGTGAACCCTGGTGCCAGGGTTGTATGTACATATATCTGTAGCAATCCCCAGAACATAAGACACAAGGAAAAATCATTAAACCACTGTCTTATGTAAACTCCCATATGAAATTCTAAGTTCATAATTGGATCCTACCGGGTTTATCCTTCATAGGCTGTTGTTGAAGGAACATCCTGGTCCATCAGCAGAAGTTGTACTAAACAGACCTTATTCTGGGGTTCTATTTTACAGAGCATGTGGGCAAAAGACCCTTCTCACACATCACTCGTGAGTATTAGGAGGGCAGCTTTAACTCCCAAACAGAAATACCAGTCTCTGTACTGTGTAAAATGGTTTGGGTCATGTGAGAGTGCAATATCTTGAAAGCTGAGCTCTACCCAGGGCTGTAAACCTACTTGTGTAAAGCCAAGAGGAGACTTGTGTAAAAGGAAACCAAAACTCTTAAAAATGTATCTCTTCCACTGAAAAATGTAGCAGATTAATATGAAACATTAGTAGCATTTTGCTTCTTTGGTGACATCCTTTATGACTTCTTATTCATAATAATTCTTTAGTTATGGAGCAAACAGTTTCATAAGTATAGGAATTGATAAAACCTAATAAAGGTTTTTCATGGAGACATGTCTCGTAGCTGGGTTCACTCTGTTTCTTTAAGGTGAAAATATTGACAGCAGCTATTTCTCCAGGAAGCTTTTCCTGATCTAGGGACATTCACAATGCCTCTCCCCTGTGTAAATTATCTGATGTCTAATGGTGACAGACGTGTACACACATACACAGACTGTGATTGCATAAGCCTGGTTTCCTGAGTAAACCATGCTGAAAGAACCCATCAAGAATGCTAATCAGAATTTGAGACCTTCAAATACTACACGATGTAGCACAGCTACTGCTTTTCATATAATGTTGCAAAATATGTACATAGGTCCCTATAGGTGTGTGCATGCAAAGTGTATAGATATATGTGTATATACTTGTGTATGTATCTATATCTGCAGAGTTTCCATGTACTAGATAGTCCCTTTTTCAGGCAGCACATTATTGGTTTTGTTGCTTGTGCAGCTGTGAATTAGTATTGAGATTACTCATCTTGCTACATGATTCATCCCAAAAGTGAAAGGGGGCAGAGTAGGTGGATTCTCATTTCCCCATAATGCAGCCTGGGGTAAATGGGCCCTGGACACCCACATATTTAGAAATCTGACATACCTCTGAAACGTTTTTCACCCCTCGGATGAATATGGAGACACCAGTGTGAGTTTTATACACTCTGCTCATCAGGCCAATGTATAGAAACTTGCTGAGCTGAGACATAAATATAGTCTAATCATCAAATGTGGATTCAGGTCTTCCCTGCTGAGCAGGTAACAGTCTAAAGTGTTTAAGCTGATACCTGCCCAGCATGTGGTATCTTAATCAGCATCACATTCCTGCACTTCCTCCCTCACTTTGGTCTACAGAGACAATGACCTCAGGAAGACAATTTTATTTTAGTGTTCAAATTTGCCTATATGAATATATTTTTAACTCTTGCATTGCCTGGAGGATGAGCTCTACATCCACTGTGCAAAAGAAAATGTCACTCGTGGAGGGAATTGTAAAGAGGTCATCAGATGCAAGGTGGAAAACTGAGAACCTTAATAAGCAGTTTAAGAGATCTCTATTTTTTTAAAAATTTTCACAATTTTATACAAAACTCAGAAGCTGGGCTGATATGGAACCAGGAAGCTCCGGACAGGAGCTGCTTATTCCTGAAAATCCCATGTTATTATACCTCACATAGACAGAGACCCAGCACCTGAGGATTACCAGTACTTGCATGCACCATTATCCCTCTTTCTGGGCAGGTCCAGCCAGGACAGAAAATTTGGGTTTCTTATTTCCATTCAGCTCCTTCCGGACACAGAGAAGGACAGCGTTACTTTTTGAATTTCAACTCTGTTTATTGTGATTAGGACACAGGACAGTGGTCCTGGTCTCATACTGGTGCCTGCCCAGAGGCAGGGACCAAAAACCTAGAAACCCTTGGAATTTCCAGGTGTCTGAAACAATCCATTTGCATCCCATTGTTTTTTGTTTTTTTTTGACAGGCTGGCATTCCAGGAAGGGGTGTGGAATCTTCAACAGCGGAGTCCAGCCTCAATCATCCCTCCTCCACGCCTCTCCCTGGACACTGAGGGTTCCCGGCACACTCCTTCATTCCTGTCCAGCGAGTTGCTCGGTCCCAGCCTTTCCCATAAACTCAGGGCTGGAGATACCCAGTGTCCCCTCCTAGGTAGCATTAGTCCTGGAAGAGCGTGAGGAGCCTCCCACGCACCTTTGGCTGTATTCCCCACTTTCACCGCGGCGGCAGGGCCGGGTGGCAGCCGCCGGCATCCTTATCTCCCGCTCCCAGCACTTCCCGCAGCATGCGTGTGGGAGCCGGGAATGCCACGAATTTCCAGCACCAGACGGGGGGGGGAAGGACCGCGGCCAACAGGGCCAACAGGAAGGCCAAGCTTCGCCGCGTGCGCCCACACGGCCGGGCCGTGTCCCGCCGGCAATTGGGCGGCTGCAGGGATTTCCCGTGGCTTCCGCACAGGCCTCTCCGCGCCTTCCTGCGAGGCCGGCAGCGGCCCTGGCGCCTCATGGGGCCGCGGGCCGTGAGCGAGAAGAGGGCGAGAAGGCGACGATGGCCAAGACCCTGTTTGTTTGGTGGCCGCCACGTGCTGGCCGGGACAGCGCGGAACAAAAGGGGGATGTCTGCTTTGAAGGGGAAAAAAGAAAAAAAAAGCAGGAAATGGAGCAGCGCGGGGGACGGGGAGACCTATTGGGACTGGGCTGGGGCTTCTCGCTTAGCCTATTGTTTGTTGGATATTAAAGAAAAAAAAAAATAAATTGAACGCATCCTGTGACCTCTTATCAAGCCATCGGGAAGGAAAACAAACAGCTCATTCATCTAAAGGCCGAGGGTGTTTTTGATGTGACTGCTGGACTCGTTAATCCACCGGGCCAGGCAGGCTCTGCGGGGTCGGGACCGTCGCCCTCCCCTCGCTTTTTATGGCTTTGGGGCCAGGCAGGAGCTGTTTGTTTGCCATGGTTTCTATATCCAGCACTAGGCATTTCCCAGCTGGCCGCAGCCCCGGCCCCCCGGGACCTCTGTTCCCTGTGTGCAGGAAGTCTTTCATTCCCCTCTTATCTGCAAACCAGAAGATTTTGATGGCTGATTTTTCTTTTGCTCCATGTCCCCTCCCTTTTTTTGGCCAGCCACATATAATTTTCCTCTTCTCTTCTTCCAGAGGAGGTGACATTTAAGGGAAAACAATGCCATTGTTTTATTTATCTCTTACCTATGGTATTAACAGTTTTTTTCAAATTACTGTTTTATGACTGCTGTACTCATTAAGAGGTGGACTTATGCTCTAAAGTGCTACGAATATGACCTAGCAAAACCTCAGTGAGTCCTGGTTCACACACACATAAAGTTGTTTACATCATGCCCATAAAAAAGCCATGTTCACTTCTGGGATCTTTGGCTAAACACTTAGTTTTTTAAAGCCAGGAGGGGTCATCAGGTCACCTATGCTAAGATGGTCTATAATTTCAGCCTTAATATTTCACCCCATTTCCCACTACAGTGGGGCTAATAAATCATTTTCACCTAAATGATATCTTTCAGAAAGGCATCTACTCCCCATTTAAAGACTTAAGAAGAGGTGGAGAACCTGCCACATCCATGAGGAACCTGTGTCATTCAGCTTTAGCAAAGCACTTAAAACATCTTCTGAGTAGAAACTAGTGTGCTGTTCAGACCAAAGGTGCAATCCTATGGATAAGTTTTTTCCAGACTGAGAAGAGCACAGTTAAGTGAGCAGCTCTACTGGTCAGATGTATAACGGGCACAGTAAGAACACATATTATCTGATTCAAGCAACTTAAAACTAATGAAAACTGAAATTACCAGAGGTACATCCCCTTTTTTGTGGTGTGCAGCTTGGCTGCTGGCTTGCACTGGCCTCACTTGAAGTCCCTACAAGAATGGCCATGCAAAGGGAATGGCTTAAGAGTCCCAGACACCGAAATGGTCCTTTCAGCACACATGTGATGAATATGCCTCCAACAGTTTGGAGAAAGGGAAATTGTCCATCCAAAAAGTCTTTCATGAGAAAGAACAGTGTATTTTTACTACTGTATGACTGAGAAGAAATCCAGGTATTCTCAACAAGATACTTTACTCTGTGTCCTGCTCCAGGTGGGTGGTAGGGATGTGGACTGTGCTGACTTAGTCCAACACCAGAAAATCCCACAGCTATACTGCCTTCATGCCATAGTCAGTCCATTGAATAATTAAAGCATCAGCTGGTGCTGCCTGCACACAGTTAGAGGGTAAACCACAAATGTAGACTCTTTTGGTACTAACACTGATTTAAAATTTCCAGCAGCGATAATGATTCCTACAGCAAATTTAAATGCAACTTATAAATACATAACTGAAAATTAGACCATAGCATGGTTAAGATTATTTCTTTAGGTTCATCACTGCTCCTTGTGCTTCATTTTCTAGAAAGGACGACATGGCAAAGTGCAATGATATATCATAGTGAAACACTGTTTGGAAGCTCACTTGACCTTTCAGTCTTGCTACTTTCCATATTAATCCCATGCTGCATAAATTATAAGAGGGAAGATAAATATTTAGTTTCTTACTGTTCTGAACAAAGTCCCACAATGTTTTCTTTGCAGGCTGAAGCAATTCAGAGGCAACCAGGAAGGAGGCAGGCAGCCCGATTGTCTTCCCATGATACTGGTTACACAGACTGCACATCTAATTGCAAAAACAGAGAATAATAAATGGAACTGCGGGGAAGTTGTTTTTTTACACATAAGAACAGGAGAGTGGAAGAAGAAAGGAAAGTAGAAACCTAAGAAAAAGGACTTTATTTAATTCACTGACACTGTAGTAGTTAAATTTCCTGTGGATTTATGGAAAGATTTTTAAAAGAGAATTTAAGCTCCCTCCCTCCAATTAATACTCAGTAAAAATGATTCTCAGAGATTTTGAAAATTTTCCCCCCAAATACTTCAGAAAAGAAAAACAAAAAAAATCCCTCTAAATCAAAATATACAGCTCAGAATCTGATTTTTTTTCCCCTCTGATTTATCAGCCTAAATTAGGCCTGTTTGGTATAAGAATTTTGCTGAGAGGATTTAGATATATGTAAGCAATTTTCCTCTTATTTCCACCCCAGTGCTGGAGTCATAAGCATTTCAAAAACTTGATAAAATTTTTAAGCAAATCTAATGGTTAACTCAAACCATTACCCTGTGTGACATCAGTGCTTTCTTTAACTCATTTGTCCTTGGTTATCTTCAGTGAGTTCTCAAACCTCTTGTAAGTTCCCATGAAGTTCAGCTCCAGTTTTTGGCTTCATCAGAAGCAGGAATTGCATAATGTAAGGACTGAGTTAAATGACTGTTGCAGATGATGGTAGATCTACAAGGGAAGAGGTCTTGGGTGGATATTTGGTATCAATTCTGAAACTGGTGGGACAATGTAAAACAGAGAAGTGAGGGAAAAAAGAGACAGCTGATTAAAAACCAATAGCTTGTAATACTAGGAAGTTGAGACTCATTGTTTAACTATCTGTGGTTTTTAGTGATCTTGCTGGTAACCTGAACAGCTGATGTCATGGACTTCTTAGTTTCCAGATTCTAGCAGAATTGACACACATCAAATAAACAATCAATTTTTGTATGGAGCTGACTTGGAATTTGTAAGGCATGTTCAGCTGCTGAGTTTCCTTGCCTCCTAAAACCTCTTAATTTCACTAAAACTACAATATACTGATGGTTCTGAGGCAAAAAGGACTTCCAGAGCCTTTAGAGGGAGTCCTATACAAAGAGTGTGAAACTCTTGAAAGCTATCTTATCCCCTCATCGAGTGTTAATGGGATTTGTATTGATTCATTGATGGGAGATTACACTCCTTAGTGTCTTTGTCATTAATACTTATTGGCAAAATGTACAACATGTGGAAGGTCAATATCTCATCCATATTCTTTTGGTTCCTAGTTGTTGGGAAAAGGACTCTCAGATAACAGCCCACTGCAACAGGAGCTGCTAAAAGGGGCCCCAGCTACCAGCAGCCAAGAAGAAATCTTCAAGCATTGATTTTCACAGATTGGCTTCACTTCTTCCTATACATACAGTACCAGAATGATGACAAAAAAAAGTTAGACAAATATTTATACATATGGCTAATGAGAACACCTGGCATAGCAGGCAAACAAGTTAATGGGAAAGAGATGGAATGGATGTGGATCTCACAGTGTGCATTGCATCCCAAGCAGCATGTTTTCGCTACTGATGTCTCCTTCAAAGTGCCTTTTGCTTCAGTGAATGAATGTGCTAGAGCTACTGCCCTTGAAAACAGTTGGGTCCCCACTCTACCTCAGGGCAAAAGCAAAAGCCACCAGTCTTTGGAGGAGGGCCCGCTAAAACCTTCAGGCGCAAGCGTCTTTGCAGAGATGTCTGGCAGGCTGGTGATGGCATTCGGATAGAGACAGATGTCTCCTAGGACCTGGGCTGGCACCACCAATTTATCTCATGTTGACCACAAAACAACCATCACCTTATAAAGACTTTCATTTATTGCTAGTGACTGATGAACCTCTGGAGGTTTGCTTGGGACAAATACCAATTCAGCTGCCAAACCTTATCTGAACTATCTGAACCTCTTGTGTCTAGAAAAATTGGGCTGGAAATCTCATCAGATAAGGATTTACTCCGTGATTGACTCTAGTTATTGCTTCCAGATGGGATGGAATTACTGACATAACTGCCCTTTTCTTGGTATTTGGTGTATCCAGTTCTGGCTCAGAACTCAGGAAAAAAGTATAGGTGACCAAAAAAAATATACATCTATAGTATATTGTGTAAATGTTGGTTGATCTTCATTTTTCTAGTTTTTATCCTCTAGTCTTCATTTCCTGATTGTTCCTGAACTACAGAGAAAGCTACACTTTTTACAGCAGGCAGTCCTTTGATTCCAGTGAAATTTTTGAACATCGCCTGCCTTGTTTAGGTTAAGAGTCATGATAAAAGTAGGTAATCAGGAAGGGTGGGAGATGGATATACTACCTCATTTAAGAGAACTGCTGAATGAAAAGCCAGTATGCATGCAGATAACTGAACTGCCTGCCTAAAATTTTGCTCTTTTTTTCTCCTTACATAAGGAAGTCAGATAAATAAATTATTCTGTTCAAGAGATGCCCACAAACAAGTCCATTTCTAAATATTTCCTCTGATTGTTTAAATATTTAAAATGTAGCCACAATTTTTAAGTGCAATAAGTGCAATGTTTAATTCAGTAAACATTCAGTAATTCAGTAAAAGTTTNTATTGTTTATTGGTGTTGATTGACAACAGTGCCCAGCTCCTTGTCCAGACTTCTTTTGAACACAGAGAAAACTGGATATTCCTTTGTCTTACTCTTATGGGATAACCAAAAGGCAGTAAGGAAGCTACCAAAATCCTACAGAAAGACAATATCCTTGGTAGGAGGAGGGAAAAGGCTGGCACTGAAAGGGGGCCAGGAATCTGTGAGAGTGAGAAACTTGAAATCTGCATCAGAAGTGCAAAGATTAGAGCTGAGGTTGTTCAGATGGTTTTTCAGTGTCAAGCCACTGCTTGTTAGGGACTGGCAGATGCACCAGAGGGATTGGGATAAAAAGGCAACAGAAGCTGGTAGGTCTGAAAAAGCAAAGAATATCTAGCAAATGAGAAGAACAAACATTCATTACTGTAAATCTGTAAATGTATCCACAAGCACCATGAGATTTTGATGGTGCAGCATCTTCATGCAGGGTCATCTGGTGATTAGGAAGAGAGGAATTCCCACCTGACTACAGGTCAATGGTCCCTCTAGTTCTCTAGCCTGTGTCTGACAGTGCCAATTTTGAAAGATGAACTGTGGAGTAGTTTCCCAAGGGAAGCAGTGGAAGTCCCATGTCAGGGGACTTTTACAACTATACCAGACAAAACACTAGAAAATGTACTGTAGCTGTAGAGAGCAATTGTGCATCAGCAGAGAGATGGGTTGAATGATCTAATATGGCTCTTCCATCTGCAATTCCTGTGAGTCTATGAATCACATTTCTGTGTGGCAATGCAGCCGAGTAAATACAGTGCAGAGAAGCAGCAGCAGCTATCTTGGTATCTCTGTAACAGTAACATGAGTAAATTAGGCAGACAAATTCCAAAAAGGGATATATTTGAGTCTCCAGTTCTAAATCCATCTGTTCAAACTGGCTATAATACAGTGTGCTACTGCTAATTCCTAAGTGGTTTGGGATGGATAACAAGACATTTCATGTCAGGTGTGCTATTTAGCAAAGAACTAAACTACTGTTTGTTCATGTTTTGGTGAAGAGAACTAATGTTTCCTAACTCAGTACACTGTGGATTAATACAAAGACTGGCCTAGCTATCTATAGCCTCTGTGAATTTTAGCTTTAACCATATGGAAGGAACTTTCAAAAGTAGACTATAAAAATTGAAAATGTGTCAGTTTAAGATGAAAAGTGTCTTTTGACTGGAAAAGCAAGGGTGGAAGGATTGAAACATCTTATTACCAGACAAATGTGCTCTAGCTCCATCCTGGTCCTGTGCCCAGATGATCCAGACATAAATGAATTCATGGACATTTGGGTAGGTGTCAAAGATAGCCATATGTCAGACTAACCAAGCATTTTTTTTTGTGCATCCAACCAAGTCCAGTGGGTCAACTGGGCTCAACTTTATTGATGGGATTGGGAAAGGGAAGTATCAAACATACCAAACTTCACTGTCAACAGTGATCACTACTGAATGGGATTATGTGAAACATATTTGCACGGTCCTTCTGTAGAAGTAGGGCCCATGTACAGAGATGTTACACAGATGTTACATAGTTGACAAAAAGTCCAGTGTTTCACTCTGAGTATTTAACAGGAGAAACTTCTTTAGCAGCCAGGAAGATACTTTTTCATAAATCAACAGGAAAAGAAATGTTTATGACTTTTCTTCTTTTCTTGTCTGTTTGGTTTTTTTTTCCTGTTTGGTGTGGTGTGTGTGTTCTTTTTTTTTTTTTTTTTTTTCCCTTTCAAATCTGTCTGCAAACTCCTACAACCTCAGTCACCAAAGTATTATTTTTCTCCTAGTTACTCACTCTGTTCCCTCATAGCCATTATCTTTCCACATCCTTATTAACTATCTTCATTGACTATTACTCCATTTCCTTGGGTTGTTGCATGATGTTTCTGCCACAGCTGTGGGACCATGTTTGATGACTGGTGATCCTAAAAAGTCTCTCCCCACTAAGACTGCAAGAAGGACATCACCTCCTGAGCATCACTTCTGATGCTGGAGGCCTGCAGCACCAGGGGATTGAGTTGGAAAGGCAAATGAGGTTGCTGGGTATTGACACATTTAACTCCTTCAGTCTCAAATGCAAATAGTGGTTTGGGAAGAGTGATTATTAATGCATACACGCCTGTCTGTGTAGGTCTGTCCATGTAGGTGTATGCCCACAGCACCTATAGAATATTGAAACAGAAAGGCTGGACATTTGTATGGGACATCATTTGGGACTGTATGGCTACATATATTTGTGTGTGTAAGTATTCCAGCCACACCAATAAATATTCAGGTTTTTAGTTCTCAACAGGCCTTCACCAGTATCCTGACTGACTACTTATAAAGATACCATAGAATTCAGTTTCATGACATTTAGACCTGTTGATTTATTCATTCTAAACCTCAGCATCATTTCTTCACTATTCTTCATTAATTTTTCCCTTGTTTAAAAAGTTTCATTCACCCAGTCATAAATAAGTAAGTAAATAAATAAATAACCAGCTCCAGGCTTGGGTAACCAATTCCACACCTTTGTGGAGAATGAAATTGAACTGTTTATAAATAAACCATAAGCTAAAATGTGTTTGCATAAACTGTTTGATAAACACTTAGGAAAAGAGCTATTGGAAAGAAAAAAATCCATCTTTGGATTTTTCACTTAGAAAATGAAAACCATTTTCAGGCAGGGGAAATATTTGCACCTTTTCCCCTATACTTGAACTGATTCAGTAAAAAAGCCACTAACCAAAAATATTGAAATTGGTAATGGATCATGGCTTGAACTCAATAGTTAAAAAATTTTCCACTAAAACTTAAAAATGAGTCGGTCTTGTTGATTACTATAAAGTGAGACAGTCTTGTCTGTAGCTGTCTTAAGGTTTGGCACCTGGTCTGGACAAATCAAGCAAAACCCCTTGACAGTCAAAGGAAAGAAATAGGTTCCAGTCCAGCCCAAGAAAGACATCTTCAGTAAATTCTAGGAGGAGCCATAGAGAAACAGCCTGGACATGTAGCTTTGACTGCTAAATTTTGGCTGGCTAAAGCTAGGCTAGGTGAGTTCCCCCATAAGGTCCTCTCAAACCAAGAGAACATTTGTTTCTGGTGCTATTTACAATTATTACTCAACAACCAAAAGATCTATGGGCATCAGATCTACTACATCTTTATAAGCCAAATAATAACAAAGAATCTTTGCCATAACTGTAGAATGGATGCCAGCATTTAATAATTACATTTTTGTATTTACATTATATCTGTTTTGTACCTGGATTTACTAGAAAGGAATTCACAGTTACAAAAAGCTACTTACATGACTTTGGGGCAAAATAGACTGCAGCTAAACTTAGGAAATATTTATATTACCTGTAGCTTTCTGGATTAGGCAAGGCATTCACTGAGAGGTTTATACTACAATATAGCTCCCAAACTTAAATGTTGTGACATTAGCAAGTAGCTTATAATTAAAGTATGTTGCCATTTCACCAGGCTTTCATTTATAGGAGAAAGTGCAAATTCTATTCTCTGTGAACTTTAGATACATCCAACTTTTTTCTTTGTTCTTTTCTTTAAAGCTTTGCAACAAATGCATCTCCATATGTTTATATTAGTTAATCTAGTATTAAACATATTGGCTGCGCAAAATGTTGGCATGCATTAATAAATGTTTTCATTTTTTTATTCTCTTTTTTTTCCCCCTTTACTTTAAATTCTTCCTTTGACTACACAAGCAACAGCTGTCTAGCTTCCTGTTCAGTACTGGATCTAATGCCTCTACAGAAATCTAGGTCAAAACACTTGGAATGCATGAATATCAAACAGAGTTTTCAAAACAGCAAATGAATACATCTTTAACTGGTGACATTTTCCTGTAACATATGGCTGCAAGCTCAGGGGACTGCATGCTTTTTTGATGAATATGTTCCGTCAAAAACTAAGGAATGGCAGTGGGCTTATATCACCTTCTGTTTTGCCTTATGAAATGATAATACAAACTCATAAATGGATACTACTATCACAAGACTCCTGCCTTTTGTCCAATCCCACAGTAGTACAAGGCCTACTGGTTAAGAGCCTCACTCTTTGGTCATGTTAAAGTATAAAAGATAGCTGTCAAAGATGCATTTTTGTAAACCACTTGCCCATGTCATGGAGGGCGTAAGATTACCTGCATTTCCATACCAGTGGAAAACAACAACATACGGTACCAGGAAAACTACAGATTAATTCTAAAATTCCACTAAGACATTAACCATGCGTATAATTTCTGCAAAAGAATACCATGGTATAACAAATGTAATATTAATATCGTTTAGCTTGAGAACACAAGGATGCAGGGAAAGTTGTACATTTTTAATGCTAGAAATAAGAGAATAAAATAATAAACTAAAATTGAAGTGCTGGCATCTCAATAAACCCCCATATCAACATAAAAGCAACAGTCCAAAGAAAGCTTCTCTAACAAGCTTGTCTGCTATTCTCTGAGAAGAAAGCATGGGTTTGGCAGCAACACCAGACCCTGTTGAATAATTAACCAGTTACCGATTCTGACCAGTAAGAAACGATGGAGCAATTATTTCTGGTCATGTATTCACCTTCTCAAATAGCAAAAAACATTCCTGTCTATTACCTCCTTAGGTTGATGAAACAGATAGAGAATAATCTAATTAAATACTCTCAAATATTCTGTAGGACCTGGGGTTGGAAATGCATGTCAGCTGGAAGTGCAGTGGCTCACTTGTGGGATTGTGCTGGGGATTGTGCAGGGGTTTGTAGCCAAGGTCTCTGCAGCTCCTGACCTCCAATACCCTGTGAGATGTAGTGGGGCAAACAAATACTGAATTCAGGTTCTGTGGAAAGCAGCCAGCATTTTTTCAGGGTTGACACTCATGGAGCAAATGTGAGAATTGAGCACATCTACTTAGGTATGATCATACAAACCTGTATTTTTATATGAAAGTCTATTTTAAGCATCTCTTTGAGTCACATAAGGACTGTTTACTGCTAGGTATTTATCAGGACTTCTTGTGTATTATGAAGTTTCTTTTCAGTTATGTAGACTTCACCCACTTTCTGACCTTCTTCATCTCCCAAATGCTATATTAAAACAATGAAGAATTCAAATTTCACTGTTCCTCTGTGATATCCACTAATTTCACATCATCTTGCTGGCTCAGCTTGTAGCTCCAGGCTGAGACTAGGTAAATAGAGTCTGAGAGGGAAAAAAATTCAGAATTCTTTGGATTTTGAGTAGTTTTTTAATGGTCTTGTCAACAAAGCCAGTTCACTAAAAGATGGATGGATGGACAGAGGAAGTTGTCAAAGTAGGAATGGTTGCCATTAGCCTCCTATTCACTCCTCACATTGTATATGAAATATATGTGTTTTCAAAGCCATTTCAGATAGATAGTTTATATTTATTTTGCAAGTATAAGTGTTTGGTTAAATAAAAATGAAAAATACCAATCCATTTGAAATAGATGGTTTTCTTTCCTTGCATTTTTCTATTATTTCTAAGTGCAGCTTTGGTTACATACAGTCTCTTTCTTCTCCACTCTTTGTCTCCCTTGTTTTCTGTTACATATCTTGTTGTAACTCAGGTGAAACTTCATTACATATAACGCTAGAAAGGGAACAGCACGTGTCTAACCTTCGCACTGTGAGCAAGTGCACTTCTTATAAACATCCCTATCATCATAATACCTAGAGTAGGGGCAAACTGATAAAACTGTGGATGCATTAAGACACTGGTAGCCCTTTCTTTATGTCACCCAGTCATCCACTTAATATTTTCTCCCTGTTTGGGAAATATTAACAATTAATCCCATGCTATTCACTTGAATTATAACTTTTTAGTTCAGCAAAATAAAAAATAAGGCCATTTTCAAAATGCTTTTCTGAGAAGTTGGATGACATTTTTGACATATTCTTTCCACTTATGACATTGTAAATTTTTATTGTGGTAATGGTTTGACTTAGGTACATTTTATCTATCAGGAAAGTAGTCAAATTTACATTCAGTTGATGTTAGGTAAATGAACTAAAATGCCTGGTTGGTATAGAATGAGATGTAACAAATAAAATTGTTTCATTTTGAAGATGAAGATACATTTTCTCTGAAATCAACTGAAAAAAATTCTATAACTTAGTTGCATTTTCTTTAGTTCTAAAATTCCTCTACTTACATTAAACAGAAGGATCTGTATACTTTCATATGAGTCCAGCTATGGGAAAGAGAAAGACAGCAGAGCTACACAGCTATCTGAGCAGGGACAGAAATGTTTGAGCTGTGAAAGCAAAGCTCATTTATGTTCTAAGCTTATTTTATTTTTCTTAAATCAACATTAAGAAGGAAAAGTTGAGATATTAATTACCCGTTTACTGCCAATGTAGCAGAAAATGTAATTTATAGACCACTTGCAAAAAAGTGCTTGCTTAATTTAAGAACTCAAATTATTCAAATAACATTTTGAATTTGATTATTCGTATAATTGAAATGTTGCTCTTGCAGCCTGAATTGCTTCCCTGAGTTATAACCTGAGCAACAGTTAACTAAAACCATACTTACTGTGTAGATTGTCATAAATGTGAGCCGGAAAGGAAGGGAGACTAAGCTGATGTACAGCACTTACCTAGAGAAATTTATGGGCCATACATCAAGATTAATTGGAATTTGGTGTTTCCACAGGTTGTCTACACACAAAAATGTTGCTATGCTCTTTATTGTCAAATTACTTTGGTCCCACAAAACTCCATTCCTGAAATGAATGATGGGAATAAGGCAAATTTTCTGTCTGAACTGGCTGACCGTGCCTTTGGTCAGGTGTTGATCACTGTGTTGTTACCAAGGCACAATTGATTTTGTATTCTGGTCCACTGAGTTAGAAATTTTGGAACTGCAGCTGTACAGATGTTCAACTGAAGTTTATCCTGTTCTCCTTTAAGAGCCTCCTGAAATCTTTATAGTGTCCTGCTACTAAGTATATTCCATGGAAAATTTACACTGAAAGCAGGCATCCCACTTCAGAAATTCTGACAAGAATAATATGAAATGTATTTCCCTTTTCTGAATGCCAAGAAAAATGGGGCAGAATCAATACATCCAGATACAGGCTGTCTGTTGACAAAAATCTTCATTTTACTTAGCTAAGGTTCTTTTGAATTCAAGGATACCTGCCTGCGTCTTTTCAATTTCCAAAGTGTTTCCTATCCATAGTAAGAGGGTGAATGGGATTAAATGGGATAAAACACAAATGCAACATTTCATACTTGGCACCTAAAACCCTCACAGAAATAAACCTTCTGAATCACAGACCACATTAGGCTTTAGTGAAACTGGAGAAGACCTACTTTATATTTCAAAAATGGATGAAGATATTTAATTAATCTTGCATCCATACAGAAAGAGTCTCACCTGGCCTAGCACAAGTTTCATCTCAATGCACCTGGACTTTCTTAGTAATAGTATCTCAGCCTTTTCAGGATTTAGGAAAGAGATTCAGACAGATCTAACACTAATTTTAAAATTCACTACAGCAAATGCATGTCAATTACTTTTCACCTAATATGTGAAGGATATTATAGGTATTTCTAGATATATATATATATATATATATTAGATATAATCATTAGCAGTAATTTATTATTCTTGGCACAATTTTTGCAGTATTATCCTCCTCTCTCTCCACCTGGCCATTAGTGAAGCCAAGAGATACTCAGGAGAAGCAGAAACTCACACCACAGCGTCTGACGGTAAGACAAAAGCATTAACATTTTATTCCCACCGAAGAAGGAAGCTGAGAAACATGGAAAAAATTCATAATGGGAGATGTATCCACAGAAATTTCTCATTCCTGTGTGTCTAGGTGAAGGTGATGGCACTTTCTTTAGCTTGGGCAAGCAATATAACTTCTTTCAATCTCTTAAAATGAGTGAAAATGTTTTTTTGCTGAAAATAGAAATCATAAAAATTAATACTACAACCAGGAGTTAGAAACACTTAAGAAATGTTTATAACCAAGTGAAAATAAAATGTAAAGAAAAGTGCCCCATGGCTTTAGGTATAAGTATTTTTTCTTGTGATATATATAACTAGAAGTTCTCTGGAAAATATATTAGTCCACTGTGAAAATAGCTTTGGACCCTGATGCTGTTATTTCAAATCTAATGACATCCTGCTAAATCAAACAAATCAAAACAGACCCCAAACTGTGGGATTTTCAAAGGAAATGTGATTATTCATGTCTCTTTTAGTTTAAATACCTAACTTCATCAGAATCGAAATCCTATCCATAGTCAAAAACTTGGTGTATAACAAGTTGGAAGGATTTGAAATTACATGTGTGCTTTGAGAATTATGGGCAGAATTAAGTAGAGGCCTTTTTTTATTATTTTTTCTTCCCAAACTCTCAATGTCTCCAACAACTATGCTTCGTACTTCACTGCTGAGAATATGAAACACTTGAACAGCCAATGGCATGATGTTTTCTGTCTTTTTTTTCCACACCCTTCTTTCTCAACTTGTCTTTTCTTGTCTAGTCTTTTCTTTTCTAAACAAGTCTAATTCACTCTTCACATTTCAGCTTCCCCATCCTCCAGTCTTTATTATACTTGCCTTCTAGTCAACCAGCCTTTCAGCTAGGAAAAGGAGGGGTTAATAAAGCCATGATTAAGCTGTAAGAAGCTGACATTTAGATATCAACTATGAATCAACAACTGAAGTATTTGTGGAAATGATTTTGTAATTTTTTTCTCTAACACGGGCACCCTGTGCTGCAGCTCTTCCCTTGCATTCCACTTTTCCAAGATGCAAAAGGACAAACTGCAAGTTGTGTCACTCCATCCATGGCTTTCCCCCATTGTATGCTTGTCTGCTAAGTCTCCGTGACAAAAAGTCAGAATTTTTTGCCCTGAAAAACTAAAGGTGGGGTTATTAAACACGGCAGAACAGCTTATCTCGGGAGTATTTTACCCTCTCTCACAGGCAGCCAACTGAGGCTCGAGCCAAACTAGACAGAGAGGAGGAGAGAAGAGAAGCAGCACAGAGACCCCATTAGTGATTCCCTCACAGAAGTCTGAGTGGCAGCTGGGAACAAGGCACTAACTGTTTGCCCGTTGCCTATTCTTGTGTTATTGGGTAAAATAAAAGTTCTTTTCTCTGAGAATCTTTGTACAATAAAACAACTCTCAGTCATTCTCGAGTCAGGGGAGAGGAGAAAAGGGCCTCAGTGTAAAGTGCTGCAAACTGGCACATTGTTTCCAGTCATTTTCTCACTATTCACATATAAGGCTAAAGAAGAGGGGGGGAAAAAAAAAGGGCAGAGGGATGAGAAAGGAGGGGGAGGGAGGAGGGGCAGCTCAGGGTATCTTTTGACAGAAATGTCAGATGTGAGGGACTGCTGGGGGACGAGAGAGTGATGTGTGTGTCTAAGGAGGGCAAGTTTTGCCTAAAAGTCTCCAGCTGAACTCCTGGCTCCACACTTCCCCCAGCCCTGACTCCTTGCCCATCACCTTTTTCTTTCCTTGGCTAAGATGGGATAGAAACCAGCTTCCCAAAGACCTGGAGGTCTGAGTGATCCAAGCACTGCTTTGCAGGGAAAGGGCAAGATGGGTACTCGTCTTCCTCCCCTTGCTACACTTCCCATGGTTTTCCTAATAACAGATACATTTAGCAACTTAATTAGCAGAAACTCCACAGAGCTGAAGGTCTGACTCCTGCACATGACATCTTATATTTCCAGGGATCAACAGCATAAGAAATAGCCAGACAAAGGTTTTTAATGAAATCTTTTATTCAAGAGTCTCACATGAACTTTGCTCATATTAGGTGTTTCCCCAGTAATAATAATAAAAAAACCAAAAAGCCTTTTGACACTGGTTAATGTCCACAGTGGAACACAATAACTCCCTAAACCACAATAGAAAAACTCCTCTATCACTTGGATAAACAAGTACCTAGAAGTTCTGACTGCAGCTTCTCTACTCAAAAGTTACATACTATGGTGTAAAATTCAGAGAAAAACATTTCCCCCAGCAAAAATTCAAGGCCTTTAAATTTGTTGCAAAGTGATAATATAAGCAAAGGCAGAATTAGTGGCACTACAGCAAACTTTACTGCTATTTCCTTCATGGCTCCTCTAAAACAGGAAAAACAAAAGGATCCTGAAAGGGACAAGAAAAATCGTGAATCTGAAAGTGACAACTAGAGGACTGATAAAGAAGTGGTAGATCAGAGCAAGGCATGCCATCAGGACACAAGGAAAATTGTGGCACAGTATTACCTTGGTGATTAATCTATTTGTATGTCATGACCTAGATGTAGATCCAGTTTGAACAGAGAAGCTGCTGGATCTCTTGATCCTACCCACATCAAGTCAGCCCTGACATGGTCTGTTGGGTTTGTACCAATGGGAGGCTGCAACTCCCCACAACCTGCCATCAGAAATCCCATATATGATTATAGACATAATGGAGTCCTCAGTGAATGTCCCCTGCCAGACTCTCACTCTCTAACTTAAGTAACCATGGGATTTTAATTCAGTAGAGGGAGCTGTGTGTGAGAGTGATGCAGTTCCAGCCAAGGGAAGATTGATTGTGTTCATTCAGCCCCCATAGCCTGAAAATGCTCCCTATTTATTTTATTCAAGTTCTTGTTACAACACATCCCTCAGTTGCCAAGTCATTTTTTTCCACTAGCAAAAGTCCTTTCCTTTTTCGCCAGTTCTCTCTGTGACACAATCAATCCCAAGAGCACTCTGGTATTTCACTCTGGTTTTGCCTCCCTAATGGCAAATCTGTTTCATGATGGCTACATGTGTTACACCAGAGAAAGCTCAATATTTTAGAGAGCTCATAGAGACTTGGCTGCCCCTTGGTTTGTATTTAAACACAGTACTGATCTAATGCAGATACATCACAAGCTTTGGGATGGCCAGGATCCATGATCTGAGCAATTCAATCTAGGTTGTCTCTAATGCCATTGGCAAGGTTTTTAGTTAAGTAAACTGGTGTTAAAATCAACATATATAGTGATTTTGCATCATGATTGCAACAATTTCATAGATTTGTGACTGCCAGTGAAACCCAGCATAATTCTAGAGAAACAGTTTTATCTCTTGAACTGTCATCCAGTAAAAATAAAAATTATTGGCCAGAGACTAAAGGATAAAGTAAGTTCAAGTACTGGAGCAGAAGTTTGTGAGCCAGAACTGATCCAGCAGAAGCTCGAAGTACATTTGCACATAAGCTAGTAAATTATGCAATTGTCCCCTTAGTACGTGTAAAAAATGTCAACCTGCTCAGCAGGTACAGTGTTACAAAAAGGTGGGTGATGTTCCCTCCAAAGCACCTGAGGAGTCCCTGTCTTTCCTACCTGCCCTAGGAATTAGAAAGGTTTATTTGAGCACAGCCTAACCACTGTATTAGGAAAGGACTACTGCAGTTGGCCTCTCAAACTTTGCTCAGCAAAATTGAAGTTCATTTCTCTCTATGGGCTCTTAGCTTTTGGAAATAGGTTATTTTCTGATTTCAAAATTGGGATATATAAATAGTGTTGTCATTAATAAAATTCACAAAACTTTTGCACAAACTGAACTAAACCAGAAAATAAAAAATAGCTTGGGTGCAACAGTTTATTTGCACTACTTTTCCTCTTGCTTCTATTTTTCCTTTTCCCGTGTAGTCTATCAAGGTTGATAGACAACATGAGCATGCTAACTCACTCCCTGAGTTCAAGACAGTGATAACAGTTTTCAACAGAAAATTGCATAGCAATGGAACATGAAGTAAGGACATCCTGTCAACTGATACTACTTTTTGTTGCACTCAAATTTGGAAAAACGTGTTTTACACTGGATTTTCTTGGTAAGGTTTCTGTACTGCTCCTAACCCCAACTCAAGCTAGAAGTGCATTCTATAGCAGTGGAAATAGTGGTAGAGAGAGAATCATTCTCTAACTTGTGGCTGGAGATGGATCTGCTGCTTTGGAGATGGGTAGAACAGATCAGATAAGTTTGGAAAGTTTCACAGAGTTGCCTGTGGAGCAGAAACACTCATTGGATATTTATCTTTGTTTAGTGTCAGATGAAAAGGATCTTTTTTGTGATAGTTTACAACATATTTGAAACTGCTTTGTCCCATTAGCCTGGCCAACAACCTCTTACTTATGTGGGTTATGAGAAACCTTTATATTCATAAGCAGTGGACTTAAAAGTAGTGAGCAAAACAGACATGAGCTGAACATCCACAGGGACTTATTTTGGTCCATTAAAATTATCACCGTCATTACTCTTATTATTATTTTGTGTTGCTCTATCATGTTGTCAAAAGGGTTTAAAACAAGATAAATAGTAAATTTGGAAAAACACTTTGAAATTACCATGCAGCTATTAGAAAAGAAAACTTATGGTCCTGTTAATGCCATACGGTGTGGAAAATGCCTTGCAAGATATTGTGATGCACACACAGGAGGTTCAAAATGATGAAGGTATGAGGAATGAAGAAAAACATGTGGCCATTGGACAGGGTAAAAAAGAGTTAAAGATTTTCTAGTGTTACATTTTGCACCTATTCAATCATATACCAGCATAACTTGCAGTTGTTTTCTAATTATAATTATTACTTAAACATTTGCTTGGTTATTTAAACCAATACAAAACTCTCCTTTTCCTGGAAGTTTCACTTTAGGGAGAGTGAAAGCTACTAGAGGTGTCAAGTGTGAGACTGAAACCCCCAGACTGTTGCTTCTCACTTTGCTGTTGATTTTCTTGCTGATTTGGAGACCACTATTTTACCTTCCTTTGGAGTACCCACTCACATCCAGCAAAAGTAGTGGCTGTGTTCCTATTTCCCCCGTTATTTAATATAGCAAGTACATTGTATGAAGATAAAGCTGATAAACAATTTGTTCTGATTTTTTTGTCATCTCATCCTCTAAGTAGTTTAAATTCAAAGACCACAGATAAAATATGAGGCGTATACCAAATTCACATTATCAGTGTGAACTGTGTCAGGAAGAGTTTTCCAAAGGCCTTTGGATTCCAGCACAAAATCATGATTTCAGAGGCTCATAAATGACAGTAGCATTTTAACCTTAACATGTGTCATGAAAATGAAACTGGAGAGTTCTCTCTGCAATTCTGACTTCAGAACATATGCTATATAGAATAACCTTCCAGCTCAAACTTCTTTGCTTTTAGCAGCCACAGTCAGAGCTGTGACTGAGGGAAGAAAATGTGCCAGTGTGCCCTTGAATAGAAGGTCGAGGAGTTTGATTGGAGTTACCAGTAAAACTATACATCTATAAGCAAATAGAGTATTTTTTATCATAAGGCAATTAATTTTGATTAGTGTGACATTCACATAAAAAGAATATTTATGATTGTGATCATTACATGTCAAAGTGGTTCAAGCCTGGCTCTTTGGAGGTCTCCAGAAAGTTTTTTCAAATCAGTTCCATGTCATCTGAACGATTCTTTAAACTCCAGTTTTGAGTTTCAAGTGACTTTCACGACTATCACTGCAAATGAAAGAATGTTGAAGTTCTTTCCTCATTACTTGACATTTGGACCCAAAAAGACTCATTCAACTGAATGAAATGAAGTGTCATTTAGGTGAAAAACAGTTTTTGAAGGATCATCCTTTATCACCGCTTATCTTGAAAGATAAACAAGTGTACACAAACACACACCCCTGCAGCTCCCCAAACCTCTGAATAAACTCCCAGCTCTCTGTGCACAGTGTTACTTGACAGAGCTATAGGGCTGCATAATTACCCCAACTCCCGCATCAGGCAGGGAAAGTTGGTGACATGTTGAGTGAAATGCTACACTGTGTTAATAACGGTTTTGAAAGAAATCAGAAAAGTTAATCATGTGTGGACACAGGGTTAAGAAGCAATGTAACAGACTATTAAGTTTAATATAGATATGTGATATAAGCATATGCAGACAGCCATTAGCATAAATTCATGTTACAGAAGAGCAGTGCAGCATACCGCACAATGGATTTATAGCACACACGGTGTGCAGGGCGGGCACCAGAACGCGGGAGAAATGGGTCAACAAATTCATACACAGGTCTTGAGTCAGATTGGCAGAACCAGGGCAAACACAACCAGGCTGCTTCTCAGTGGTGATGTTGCCTGAGAGTGACTATCACAGAACAAGCAAATTGCTTGGCTGCTGTTTGCTATGAGTTTGAGCATGAAGACATCAAAGTCTAGAGTGCACATAGGTCCTTTGCTTTGCACTCTTACTGTGTGATAAGGACAGCTCTCACAGATCAATTTCTGCTCCCTGATTCTGTGATGGAGATACTGACAAATTCTGCAAAAGCAAAGAGTTCAGTGTTGATCACCAAGACTGAGAATTTCAGAAACCTCCTTATATTTGTGTAGTTTATCAGATTTCAGGTTCCCTCATTCATACTGTACTGATTTTGCTTAGTTACTAAATAGAGATGAGTGAAGAATCTGTAACACGTTTCTGTAAATTTACCTATTTTTTTTCACTGCAGAATGTCAAAATTATTCATTACACAAACTGGCTCCTGCTAACTATTCTCTCTTGCAAGAATTGATTGCAAGCACATTTCTTGAAGATGAATAAAAGAAAAAAGTTAAAAATAATTTGCAGTTAGATTGGCCACAATGAATTGTGTCATAACCCAAGAGGCTGCAAAATGGAATAGCAGGAACTCCTAACATTTGTTTATAACAACCAGTATTTTCTCTCCTTGTTTCATGGTTAGTGCAACACAGAGTAATTGGGAAGGGGCTGAAAGTGAACTTTTGACAACATTTATAGCATGTATAAATTGCAATGAACCACTCGTCCTTCATAATCCCAGGAAGAGCTTTTACTCTCAAGATGCTTCCTGCATTCTCTGTTCCTCCTTGCAATAAAGCCCACAACAAAATAGTGGTAGAGCCTGATTCAATTTAATAGTGGTCTCCTCACAATACCTACAACTGTTTAATGTTATGAATCCTTAGAGCTATGCTACTCTTTCATCAACAAAAGAAAGGGTTACAACCTTCCCCATGTACAATGTTCTTATTGTATTTTGCCTTTGGGAATTGACAGCCCAGTCTAATCTCTATCTAATTGTGTTTGAGGGAGAAAGTCCCCCATCAGCTCAAAGAGCCATTGATATTCAGGTAAGATCCAAGCTGTTTTCCAAAGTCTGATCATTTCTTCATCTTCAAGGACTGTTTGACACCTTATCACTCACATGCGAAATCAGCTTTAAAGGTGACTGTCCTTTGTGAACTTCATTGTGGCTCAGTGTATTTGCAAAATTCTCCAGATTTCAAATTTTTATCTGACCTTAACATGGAGGAATTTGCAGCTTGTTACTGCAACAAAATACTCAATTAAGGCAATTTTCATCCCTCCTGTAAGCCCAGTTCCAAAGACTGAACACCTCAAAACTATCTGTAATACACCTTATTAGTACTTGTCCAGAAGCAAATCTAAAATGAGGACAGGAGCAAATTTAGTGCTGAAATATGAGTTTACACTCTGAAACACAAGTTTTTGGTTGGAAGAAGGTGGCTTTCATGGCTGAAAGTTGTCTTTATTATTTTTTGATATCTGGCCTTTCCTGCATGAGGTTATGCTGGATCCTAATGAACTCTTGGCTTCTGCATCCCATTTGCTGTCTGAATGCTGGTTTTATTGCTTGAATTAAAAGGAGGAGAATGGAGAAGAGTTGTCTGACTGAAATGACACCAGTTGTTGGACAAAGCAAGTAGATTTCTGCTTGTTGCACTGGGCTTCCAAAGAGCAGTTTGAAGCCAGACTTCTTTGGGAATGGAAAAGCATTGGCTGTGATGGCTCTTAGAACTGCTGGGCTGCTGATTATAGATCACACACTAAAAGGGGAGAGCTGCAAAACACTGGAGTACTGCAATCATGGTTATCTCATGGAGTAAGCATACAGCAGAAAAAGGCATCTCATGTTTAGGGGAAGGAGAGGAGAAAGAAGGGAATTACATATATATGAGGAGGAAAGGGGAACAGTTTAGAGGACAGGCAACCTCTACATTGGAATCAAATGCAACGTGTATATAGTTTGAACACAGATTCATTTATATAGTGCAGATAATTTATAAACATTTTATTGCCAAATTTCAACCGCGATATTTAGAATCTAGTACTTTCTTGCTATCACACTGCTATCCCATGCTGGACATCACCACTTCCCTCTACTGTGTCAATTAATGTGTCAGTATGAAAATAAGGAAAATTATAAATCAAGGCGGATTTCCAGTGAAGCCCAAATGCAAGTTTCATAGGAAGAGAGCCTCAGTGTTTTACTTGCTTTTGAGTGTCTCAAGATCTCAACTAACTGCTCTGTATTCCCAGCCTGGCTCCTTCCTACCCACCTTAAATAAAAAGCCCTCCCACCATGCTTATTAACAATCCAATTCATCAAAGCAATTGTTAAATGAAACAAACAAAAAAAATAGAGAAAAAAAAAGAGAAAAGAAAAAAGTTATTTCAGCACTGATGGAAATTATTCTAACATTACATTTCAATAAAATATCCACTCCCCTGGTCCTCTGTGTATAAGCAATCAATGGGTTAAGTTTAGATCACTAACGTATGTTCCATGACCCCAGAATGCTTCATCAAATGTACTCATTACCAACTGAGCAAGTGAATGAGTAGTTGTGAGCCGCAGTTTAAGCGCTGATGGGATTGTGTGTGAGCCCCAACGTGGCCGAGGTATTTAAATTTTGATTTTTGTAATGGGCTTTGACATGTTTCATTTCCTCCGAGGGAGCACTCAAGACCTCTGAAAGTAAATGTTGCTAAAAAGTCATCAAGGCAGAATATTAAAATGCCATCAAATGAAAATTTCACTAATGCAATCCGGCTAGGCCTTCAGGTACCCGAGCGAAAAGGGGAGTGTCAAAGGTCCCGCTTCTTTTAGTGAAACATTATTTGTTCCTCTTCACTGACTGTTTCTCCAAAATAAATTATTTAAAGTCTTATTTCTTTTTTCTCCTGGGCCCTTTAAAGTTCAACTGTGCTGAGAGGAAATGTGGGGAGGGTTGCTGGGGGAAGGAGGTGTCATATGTAGAAATTTAACAAATTGCTGTGCATGCATCACAAGCCCGTGAAGATTGGTTTACACTCCCTGGATGTCTGGAGCCTTGATACAGGCAGGGGATGGGCATGGACACGCTCTGGTACAGGGCTTCAAACAAGTGCAGGGGCAGAGACCCACATGTGTCACCACAAGATCACACTCAAGGACAGGGGTCATCCTGGAAGATATTAAGCCCATTCCCTAGGAAATGGGAGGGATCAGAAGGCTGGTGAGGTCGCCCTGCACCTTCCAGGGTTCCTCTTCTGCCCTGGAGATGAGAGGGGTGCTGTAAATTTTTCAGATCCATTCCCCACTGAAATGGTAAAGCAAGCAGCATTCAGTGAAGAGTAATGAAGTGATAGGAAACCAATGTGGTGGTGGACATAGGGATCTTTCTTTTCAATGGAAGGCAGAGCAAAGGCAAAAGGGCATTGTGTTCCAGATAAAAGAACTGGAGACTCTTGTTTCACTTCCACTTGTTTTATGCCTCTGTGTATCTGCGACTCTCTTGCTGTTCCTCCTGACTTACAACACTGACCAAAACTTACGCCCCTTGTTCTCAGGCATCTGGAGGCAAATCAGAAAAAAAAAATTAAAAAAAAAAAAAACAGATACGTTATTTAAAGAAGTGTCATTCAGTTGAGCTTCATTCAGACTTTATGAGAAAGATGAAACAGAGGCACCCTGACCTCATGCAGAATCCTTTCCTGGCTAACTCCATCAAGGATACTGGAACAATGAACTCAACCTGTGGAGCAGCAGAAAGAAGAACTGCACCATCAGGCCAAATGTTGATTGACCGAATATAGGCAGGAGGTTCACTGTGTCAAACTTCATAAGGCTGATTAACACATCTCTGCCTGATACAGACACCACATGAAGAGGGCAGGCAGCAACTGCCGGGGGACAAGCAACTGTTAAAAGATGGTTGGAAAACAAGGATTTCCAAATGATTCATAACTACCCTTTGTAACCTCCTTACTGATGTTTGTTTTGAGTGAGGGAAGAGAGCAGGGTTGTTTTTCCCTTCTTGCAGCCATTTGTGTGTTGCTCTTGATGTAAATTCTGTGCAATGTAGTTAATAAAAGCAAGTGAAAAGATATCTGAAGCAATCTCCCTCGTGACTCCCCAAATCCTGGAGAAAAAAATATCCCTTCTGCACACCCACAAAGTAAGCAATCTCATTTCAAAAACCATTCTACCAGTTCCTGACATTGTCTGATTTCACATTAGCACAACGGATGGAAATGGCATTCAAGCTAATTATCTACAGGAGACTGAGCAAGAGGTTTCGGTGAGCTCCAAAAATTAAATAGGAAAAAGAAAAGAAACTAGAAAACCACAAAAAGCACTGCCCCCAAAGACCCTGTAAGATCCTTAAAAAAAAAAAAAAAATCAAGGCAGAAAAGAGCAAATACGGTTTTTGAGAAATCCCCTGAAAACTAAGCCTAGCCTGGATGTCCAAGGAGAGAACCAGGCTCTCTGCCACCAAGGGAGTATTGGAGTTTACAAAGCATACACAAATGATTCCAACTTTTGGGGGGGATTTTGCAAACACCTGATTTGTGAGCCATCTGCTAAAGTTGTGGCTCAGATGTGTTTCATCTCAATTGGGATTAGGGTGAGTGATCCAAAAATGTGCGTCTCAATCTAAATGTTGCGGGTCATGTCCCACGACATTGGTACCTTGTCTCCACTGGTATTCAGTATGCAAATAGGATGCAACATGAAGTGATCCAACAGCAAGATGTGATAGGGAGGCAAAAGATAGGATGATGTGTCAGAGAGAGAAGTAGCGGGATGCAGAAGAATGGAAAAGAATGACTGGGGCAAAGCTGTTATAAGGAATTGAAGGTTGCAGTGCCATGTGACTGACAGATGTGAGACCTGCTGAGAGAGCATGGCTGGAGAATTATATAGAGACTGGAGATGACGATATCACAACCTGGGACCTTGGGGACAAAAACATGAGGTCAATGGGAATATTTTTCTGAAAAGAGAACAGACCTCAGATTGGGAAAAAAAAGGTTATTTGCAAATAATGCTCCTTCTTTTTCTAAGTGCAAGTTTTCCTTGTTTGTTATCAGAGTTTCAATTAAACTTGAAAAACTAGAATGGCATTAAAACAACTATAAATAATCCTCCTTAGGGCACCAAGGATGGCTCAGAACCCAATCTACGTTCTCAGGTCACTTTCAATTTCAATATATTTTGACATTTAAAATGGTAACTCAAGATCTGATAGGCAAAACCAAAGACTAACAGAAATTGCGGAAAAGACAATACTCAATTTCTTCATGTTTGGCAGTCATTTTCAGCAATAGTTACAGCTAGACAAATATTTTGGTTGTAAAATCTTCTTTCAAAATGCCTTTTTAGTTTAAGAGCAAAGAAAAGAAAAAGTCGAATGACCAGATTGTTTCTTTTGAAGAAGTTTAAGAAAAACTCAAATGTTTTGTTAAATTTCTTTTTTAACTGGAATTGCTCTGTTCTCAGTACACTTTAAGTTGATTAAGACTTCCCCAGAACAAAATATTTCAGTGTGGATTGTGTTTTTCTTTTACTCACTAAGAATTCAGGACATTAACAAAGGCTCTTTTTCAGCTGGACTTTAAACAGTCCATTTTTTAAGAAAAAAAATCACAAACAAGCTGAAAAATCAATTATTCACACAAATCTAACATTGACCTTCTCTATAAATTAATCAGCTGTCCAATTCTGCCCACAAATTCATATGTAAGTCACAGTGAAACCAAAGGAAATTGTGAATATGAAACTGGTTGTAACTAGACAATTTAGCAGTTCTTACAAGAGAACACATACTAAAAAAAAAAAAAAGAAATCTAGGAAAGAAAGCATGGGAATTTGCAAAGAAAGCTACATTTTCAATGCTTTAGGAGACTGAATTTTTGAAACTTCTGAAGAGTTACTCAGCAGTGAACAAGAAGCCCCAAATTCCCTTCTGCTTCACAGATAACTCTTCTTTATGGTTTGCATTTTAAGATTAGATTGAGGGACTGAGAGCCTCTGTTGCCTGCTGATTTTTGGTGTGATTTTTGTTATGCCCAGAAAAGAACAGGGAGACATCTGGAACCGCTACAGGATGGGGAAGCTAAGGAATGGCACAGGCAGCCTGCAGGTGAATTTTAACCTAACTGATCCAAACAGACATTTGACCTTTCCTAAAGCCTGGTAGTGCCCATCTTCATAGTTTCAGTGTCACACCACATTCACTGGGATGATGGCAGAAAAGCAACGAGGGCTACTCAGACTCCATGCATTCATAATATCCAATTCTGTGCTTTAAATTCTGTATATACGTGGAATTACTTTGAATCTGAAACAGTTGGAAACCATTTGGGACTTTACAGAGAATCTCTGTTTCAAAACCAATCAAAATGGTTTTTTTTGGTGTTGTTTTCTCTTTGAGAGCTTCTTGCTTCACAGCAAATGGTACTGAAAAGAAGCAAACCCTCTAGAGACACCATTGTGGGAAAGACTTTCAGTTGTCAAGGGGAGCATCTGACAAACTTCTTCTGTAGCAGAAAATCCTCTGGCCCTGTTTTATCTAACTTGGCACAATGGAGGTATGATGCTTGCAGAATGCACTATGTTTACTTTAGTTTCTGTTCCAAAAACTCAATCAATATTGTAGCCTCACCATCTTCTCTTATAATTGGCAATTACAGACTGACTGCCTTGACACCCAAGCATCTTCATGTTTGTTACTCTATTTCCTGCACAGGCAGCTTAAACCAGGCAGAAGCCTGTCTGCATCAAAGAATGGGGTCAGCAGTTTGTGTTTAAGCCACTGACTCCACTCATGAACTTCCCCCTGATTTTTTGCCTTTCTTTGACCTTCATGTGTCTAACTGGAAAATGACTCTTTGAAGAAAGAAGTATTATTTGCTGGAGAAGATTCCTAAACAGGAACAACAAAAGAAGAAGGGTTAATAAGGCCTTCAAAATTTTCCATTGGGACTTCTGACTCAAAACATGGGAACATGAAAGCTTGATTTTTTCTCTCTGGTTGCATCTCTGAATTTCGTAGCATAGAATTATTGCAGTCTTGTGTGCATCCATGCAGTTGGGGAAGCTGTTTCTGAATGACAGCTACTGTAAGGCCCACAAGTCACACTATGTTGATTGCCTCAAAACAAAAGCTTTTGAGTTTCTTTTGATGAGCCTTCCTCCTCCACTCAGTATCTGAGATCTGCTTAGATGGATTCCGGAAAGAACATTATCCAGGAAGCACTAACAATACACTTTAATTTTCCTCTGGAGCTACTTACTGCTGAAACACTCCCAATTTGTTTCTGAGAAAAGTTTTGGGTACTAGGGAAATTAGGAAAAGGTGAATAAAGCCATGTTTAAATGTATGACTGCAGTGAAAACAGCAAGAAACAAAATAAAACAACATTTGGACCAAATGTATTGTTAGTGATACCACTACACTGTATGAATAAGCAGTTTATGATCACTTTGTCTGCAAAAAGTATACAAAAGATAAATTCATAGAAATGCCACAAAAATAAAAAGTAATAGTGAAATGCTGTCTTAAAATCATAATTGTAAACCAGGAGGACTCTAGTACTGGGAGAAGGTGAGTCAGAGAGAAGATGAGTGAAAAAGTTTGCATAATAATGGACAGCATGGAGAAGTTAAATCAAGGAATGATTTATCACTCTTCCTATAACAAGAACAATGCAGTGCTTTTAAATTTGAGAAAGTAAACAGTTTTCTTGGTGCTGCTTTTTTACCCAGTGACTTATTAACCTATGAGATTCATTACCACAAAGTCTCTCTGGAGTCCAAAGCAAGATTGAAAAACCCATTTGACATTTATTTTGATAATGACAAAAACTACTGTTCATTTCGAACATCTTTAACTCACTTTTTCCAAGGGGCTGGGGCAAACCCTCAGGCTTCCTGGCAGAAATCTAAACTCTAATTATTGAGGGTCAGGAAGAAACTTCTTCTCTTGGCAGGTCATCCCAGAGTTGCCCACTAGAGGGTCTCCAGGGTGTTCCTTGAAGGCATCTGGTCTTGGTCATCATTAATAGCAAAAAGAGGCCTTACCCAGGATAATCATTCTCGTTTTCCCGTGTGTCGGTACATTCCCGTATGCAATCCCTCTGCAAATGCCTGTGTTTAGCAGAGTGGCCTTTAAATGGAGAGCTTTCCTGCAGGAAGAAGGGAAGTCTGCTTGTCCCTCTGTCTGATTTTACCTCCCTACTCCTCCAGGCTCAGATCAGAACAAAGAGCTGTGGGGGAGCAAGGGGAAGACATAAACCAGGAGTAACAATCCTGCGTCCCTTTGCAGAGATTTTAATGGTATATGTGTGGAAAAGTAATAAATGGGACATAGCTCATTAGGCAAGAACAAATTTTCTTCCCATAATTTTATCTTTGTTTAATTGAATATTTAATTAGTATAAATATGAAACTAATTTTTTGATGTGTTCAGTACATTTAGCAAGAAGTGTTGATCCTGGTCTGCATCTTGAGAGGCATTTATGCAGACACGGACAGCAGCCATGCCCTTCTTGTCCCCTTCTGTGTGCTAATAGAAGTGAGCGGGTCATTTGGCATTAGCAAAGGAGTAACTTAGCATTTGCACTGAGCTGAATCTTGCCAGACTGTGTGCATATTGGAGCCAGTAGACAGCGGCTCCTTTCACGTTGATGAATGGCTTTTTTCAAGCGTTCTGCTCCCTAGTTATGAGAAGGGTGACCCGGTCAGGAGACGACTTTATGAAGCTATAAAAAATGTATGTCACTTCGGACTCTCTAATGTCACAGGAAAAAAAAAAAAAGGAGAGAGAGGGATACAGAGAGGGAGGGGAAAAAAAAAATCCTGTGCACAAAAAAATAGCAGGGTAATAAGCCTGTTTTCAATGCTCTAAATAGCTTTCTGTCTACAGCCCCTGTGTATCCCTGTGAGCTAGGGCTGCCTCTTGCTTCAACAAAGCAGCAAGGGTTTTGTGTGTGTTTAAAAAGGTTGATTCACTTTGCCTTCCTATCACAGTAAATGCTTATCATGATGACAACAAGGCATTGGGAACGCTGGTCGGGTGGTTGTTACGTCGGCTGCCGCAAAAAAGCTATAATGCACTTTAAAAAAAATAAAAATGTAATCCACTCAAGGTGGCTCTGACTTTTAAGTATGCAGAACAGCTCGAGAGAAAGGCACCATAAAAGCAAAGTAGCTTTGAAAGGGCCCTTTCATCTAGTATTTCATAAAGTATTTTCTCTGTGTCACAAAGAATAAAAAGTAAAGGGTTGCCAGGTATGTTTGCCCCCATGTCTTTGGTTAATACTCTGGAGTTTAAAGATACTGTTGTGTAGCTTTTAACAGACGACCCTCTGTAGATCCATAATTTAGAATTCACTGAATTTTCCTATTTCTTTTTAGGCTTTGATATGCATATTTCATTGCATTAGATGCTTCCCTCTCCTTCATGTCCCCCCTCCACCCACCTCCCAGAGAAGTAGCACATTTTATAACTGATGTTAAAATGTTAATTTGCACAAGGTAAGTGGCCCGGAGGATTGAGGGCAGAGGCCTTTTCTTTATTAGGATTTCAATTAGTCACGGGCCAAGTTGGGAACGCCCAAGTTCTGGGTTTGAATGCCGCTCTTGCCAAAGCCGAGATGCAAAAGCTCCTGAACTCCTAGACCCAACCACTAGTCTGCTTTCCTGTTTTTCCTGGTGGGATTTCCAGTTCTCACCCCACCCGGCATTGGAACAACTTGCATCACGGTAGAAAAAAGACTAAGCTGTGAGTTGAGTGCCAGGCTGAGATAAATCATGGACATGTCTTTGTAGAAACTTGGAAACCTCGGTGGTTTTTTGACAAGCAAAAATTGGCCTGGGAGGAACACAAATCAGCAGGATTCAATAACAGCAACATGCAAGTCAGCGCAAATGGGTGGAGGCAACACAGAAATGGAACTTGCACCTTTCTGGTGTTCCATGGGAGCACAAAATGGATGTCGCTTTAATTCATTTAGAAGTCCCTGGAGACTGAACTGAGTCCTAATGAAAGTTCCCATTGAAGTTAATGGACCTGATTCTCTTCTCATTGCAGGGAGTAATTCTAATTAAGTCAGTCGAGTTACACTAGCATAAAACTGGTGTATCTGAGAAGACTAGCAGGTCTTGGGAGAATTGAACCTCCTAATGACAGGACTAAAATTGAACCCTGAAAATTCCAAACACTCTTGCACTGAAATAAATTCAGTGTAATTGCATCAAAACACATACAGCAAGCAGTGGCCTAAATTCTGCAGGATTGTTCCTGGGTCATAACTGTGTAATCCCACCCTCTTCCTCATGGAAGCAAGATTAAGACTTTCCTTTCAGTGACTGGAGAAGAGAAGGAAATATAAGTTCAGAGAAAGGAACGCTTTTGCTTTGATTGTATTTTCACCGTTCTTGACTCTAACCAGCATGTACTTAGATCAATGGCAAAGCTTCTGCTTCTTTCCCACTGAAGGAGACAGATCCAAACAGTAAAGCAAATGGAAATCAAAGCAAAACATAGTTTCTACTTCTAAAAGCTTGCTGTCTATGGAAATGCCTTACATAGTATAGGATGGAGTGGCAGCTTACATGGACATCTCTAAGAGTGTGTAACAACTTGTGACAGTACTGGCTGCCACAACCATAACATCCTGCCTTAAGCCCAGTGGCACTTTTCATACCATGGGAGAAAGGAAAGCCATCATCAGGCATTAAATCTGTGACTGCCTTCTCCTGATCCAGCTGGAGAGCAGACTATCCTCATCCACCAGTGTTTGAGATGGAGATAGCACAGCAAATCCCAAGATAGCTGTTTAAAGCCACACTCTTTTTTTTTTTTTTTCTCCCATACTTTCATCCTCCTAAAATGTTTGAGCTTGGTAATACATAAAATATATATTTTTGCATGAAAAAAAATGTCCTCCATTTAAGAATTTATTAACAATTTACATAATTGCTTAAGTAATCTGCATAATTGACAGAAAGTTTAATTTGACCCTAGTTCAAATGCAACACTTATGGTTTTAAATTGAAATGGGTATAATTCATTTATGAGAGTAATTAAGCCATAGTGTCTAACAAATACAATGTATGCTGCCTGAGGCCTTCGAGGCCAGAACATACTATTAGGATGTTTTATTTAAGTATGTCAAATCTGTTCAACTCCAAAGCCGCCTGTGTTGAAATATATCAAATGTCTTACTTGACCTGTAAGGTGCCCTACTGAAAACAGGGCATTAAAAAAAAAAAAAAAATTAAAAAAAACTCACAGGCTTTTCTGCATGCCTAAGGAAAGACAGGAGTGGTGGATGGGAGACCAGGAGAGGAGTACTCTGAATAAGATTTTCATACCTACCAGCATATATGCAGTTTAAGGAACTGGGTTTGTCTTCATTAAGTGAAACCCATCACTTTGTGCAATGCCAGCACCAGGCTATTTACAACATGCAAGCCACCCAAATAGAACTGAGATGATGCAGAACTGCTTATGCTGGCCCTGGGAAGAGACAACTGAGCAATCCCTGAATATCCCTCGATTGTTTCGAGACCATCCACTTTCTACTACCATGAGACAAGAGAGAGGAGGCAATTCCCAAATTCCAGATCTAGACAGTGATCTTCTCCCACATTACCCTCCTTGGGGATGCCTACTCAAGGTTATAGTGTCCTTTGAGGCCAGGATTCACTAGTCCTTCCTCTGTCTGACCAATGCTTTCCTTCAGCTCTGCTCCTGTTGAAATTTTAGCTGCCACTCAAGGTTCCAGGGTGTTAGCATTCACATTTCCCTATATATGGAGCCTGATCACCTATAACCATTTTATCTTTGGGGTTAATAAATAAAAGCCTGACTAATATTTCTTCTGACAAGGAGGTCCTAAATCTGTGGATGTGTAGTATGTTTTTAATGATGGTCACTCTTTTCCTGTAGTACCATGGTCAGAATAGCTGAGGCTCATCTTCAGAAGGAAAAACTCTGAAGACCTATTCATCAGGAAGAAGGGTTTATAATTTTGTTGTGGAATATGTTATTTTTGCCACCTTACTATACTGAGATCCACTTGTGGGCCTGTAATTTCCCAGACTTTAGAACTCAGGCTTTGAACCCATGTCTGATTTCATTCTCATTCTCCGTGTTGGACATTTTGGCTGACTCATCCTCCAAATGCAGTTCCGGACTTGCTGGTGTATAACAAAACCGCAACTCCTCAGTCATTTCAACAAGTTTCCAGTTAGGTACTAAAATGCTGATCATTCCTTGTCAAAAGAACATCCACTATCATCAGGTAGAAAAATTCATGGCTGTGAGGTACATGCTGTAACTTCTGATACTTCTTCTGTGGTCAAAAGAAATGAAATATTAAACAGGACTTTGCTTTTTTTCCTCAAGAGGCATGTTCCTAGTGTATTCCAAGCAGACCTACTCACTTTTCTAATTAAGATACAATGTGATATACATAGGAGGGAGAGATGAGATGCAGGATGAATGTATGCCAAGTAGCGATCTCAATTACCAGTCATGTAGATTAAAACTGTCTGATATTAAGGAATTTATTAAATGCCTTCCACAAGTTACAAGAATATGCAGAAGAGCAGTTTTGCCCACTCTTGTGATTGTGTCACTAGTTTGATGATGGATGGTGTTTTTATCCCAAGTGGCAGCTTCAGAGAATGAGAAGCATGAAAAAAAATCCATTTTTATTAAAAAAAAAGTAGAGATGATCAAATCATAATGGTTCAACAAGTTATAATGAGTCAGCTAAGCTGCCACAACCATTCCTGGGCATGCTTTTATCTAAAAGCAAATGCCAGCTTCCATGGTAAGGTTCAGCTTGCCATGAAAGAGGGCAAAGTGACGTGTACAATTCTGCATATGCCCCAGGCAGAAGAATACACTTGCAAGAAATCACTGCAGCTGGTACATGGGGCCAGTTTCCTGGTAGCAGGTAGGAAACATACATTTTATCCTGTTTTAAGGCATGATGTGTAATTGGAAATACCACCCTAATTAATCCTAAATAAATGCAGGTGCTTCTTTAATGGAAGCACATGCCAATTGATTTTTTTTTTTTTCACACATTTAGATTAAGAACTAAATAGCTGGTTATCTTTTCCCACCCCTAAAATGCAACTTATGGTTTCAGAATTATTTTCTTGGAAATCAATATTAGGACAAGAGAGAAGAAATGCTCAGTTAGTTGATGAGCCTGAATGGCTGTACATTGTTCTGAATTATTAGGAGTTTTACAGTCTTCAATGACAGAACCAAGGAAGTGCTTACAAGGCTTAGAGGACAGATGTAAGACCAGATTTTTAGACACAAAAAAATTAAAACACATTAAAATGTGTTTTTTTTACATCATTGAATTCTCTTCAACTGCACTGGGCCTACATAAATGGCTTAAGTATGTCAAAGCCACTGTCATGTAAGGGAGAGAGTACATTGTGGTTTTAAGGAAAGGTCACATTTAAATGTCAAAAAGGGGTCGTGTTTCTGGTATTGTGTTCCTAACAACTAAGTGGGATTGTTAACTGCTGATAAGAAAGAACTAAATGTTTTTCCTAGTGTCAGATGCCACCTAAGAGGAGACTTTCCCATGTCTGGGAACAATCCAGGTGATATTTGGAAGGAGCATCCTCAGATCAGGAGAGGAGAGCAGTGAGACAGGAGAGTGAGGGTCCCGGGGCAATTCCCAGGTCATTCCCACCACAACCACCAGATCAGCCCAGTGAGACTTCTTGGAATGTCTGCAAGGCAAACTGACCTCAGCATAAAAATCAGACCACTTTGCACATCTCTTCGCACATCTTTGATTCCAGAACATCTGCCCGGAATCAAGCACCACCAGTGAATTACTGATCATCATTACTGATCTAATAATAATCTCATAAATAATACATTGCCCTCAGCTTCAGGCAGCTAAGGCGGCAGCACGAAGTAGTGCTCACCCTGAAGGCACAGATGTCTTCTGAAGGGCCTCAGTCGAGCTTGTACCATCAGTTAAAAGTGAATGGGCTTCACAGCATTTAATTGCCCAATTTGGAGTTTCTAGCTATACTTCTAAGTAGCAGTTGGACACTAGGTAGCACAGAATAATTTTACATCTGTAGTAGATAGCCTAATTCTATAACAAAAATTATATTGCATATGACACATAAAATATAATATATAATTATTATATAAAAAAGTAAGTATTTCTTGGTTTAAACCCATGAAACCAGAATTTCCTGTAGTGTGAAATGTTAACAAAATTTTTGTATACAAACTCCTAGTTTGTGTTTAATAAGAAGGCCTGTGATTAAATCAGTCAATAGATCATAATTCAACCCATTTCTTTCTGAACAACATTGGCTAAATTTAGCAATCTATGTTTAAAAATTTGGCCTACATGGAAGCACTGTGGGGAGCAAATCTCTATGTGAATTTATACTCTCTTGCCCTGCATTATTAACTCTCCACTCTGCCATGGAATCTTAATCATAAAATCATGGAATCATTAAGATTGGAAAAGACCATATGAAACATAACCTTATCTGGGTAATGGTGAAGTATAAACTAAGTGCTGGTTCCCATGTTGAACCCTCACCAACAATTCACCAAGGAACATTTCAACTATCTTAAGGAGTATCCTGGCAGAATGTGCCTAGTTTTCCAAAGCCTTTCAGTTCAAACAAGGTGGAGATTTGTTTTGAATACTTACCCAGACCAGTCTGACATATTCCTGAAATATCTTCAACGTGTTAACTCCTGTCTCAGTTAAAACCTGAACAAAGGTCTTAACACCTAAAGTTTAGAAACAATGTGAATTAAGTCATCTTTAACTATATTTCAAAAGCCTGCCACATTTAACATGTGAGAGGAACATTTTCCTACCCGCTTTCCATAGTGCATCATTGCAGAAGAAGTGCACTGAAAACAATAACATTTCCAAGGACTAGATGTCTTGTGATAAGAAAGATAATAGACAACCTGAAGGTAAAGAGAGGAGGGTTGTGTTCTAGGAAAACTGCACTGACTGAAGTAAAATTTCAGGAACAAATCTCATGGTCTGAAGTTTTACCCACTTATTTTTTCTCTTTTGTTCCATGTTTTTATCATATTCTTAGCTCAGGCCCTTGCACATTATTGCATATCCCCACAAATAATTGTAAGGGCAACTGACATCATTTCGACATCAGAGCATTGAGATGTGCAAGTGACCTTAAATGCACCCACTGAGTGCACCAAAATGGAAAGAGGGCTTTAAAGTCTGGCCTCCAGTGTTTAAGTGCAGGTGATTCTGTATCATTTCATTTGTAGTGATTCTAGCTGGGCTTGGAATTTGTGTCTCTGCACCACCAGAATGGCCTGGAGTTTCTTAATTACCAAACAAATGGAGAGTAGCTGCTTGATTTTGACAGCTCCTTTGTGTATCATTCTTCACAGGACATGAATGATTAATGGAATTTTCCCAACACAGTCAAAGTTGTTTACTGATGGAATTAAAGCTGAAATTGGCAATGCTCTTTAGGGAGGACTTTTTCTATAATGTCACCAGACCTGCCAAGCTCTCCTAAAAAATAGGAACAATTAGTGATGGGTCAGAAGGATTCTGGGTATTAAAAGGTTTGGTTCTCTTCAGTGTAAGAGAACAGGGGGCTGGAAGGCTGAAAAAACCTCAAGAATAAATGAAAAAAAAACCAAAAAATACCCCAAAACAACTAAAGCTTGTTATTGATTATTTTCTCCAGGAATAATATCCTTAGACTCAAGCTCTGTGCTCGATTTAAAAGGGAAAAAAGTTAAATTTCAGTATCTGAATATGTGAAATACAGTGAAGAAGACATTAAGGAAGCCAATGTTCAACTTTTTCTAGTTAAGTACTTCTTATAAGACAAACAAACGTGAAAACTGCTTGGCTTCCGTGAGTGTAGGTTTCATGTCATCAACACAAGGTGACACCTTTTGTGTCAGTGTCAAGTGTGTTGAGGCAGTAACTATCAAGGGGTGGAAGAAGATGACAACTGCACAGTCACAACAGCTGTGTTTAGAACATGGCATTTGTGGCTTTGTTGCCAATTTGAGCATTAGAAATGCCTGGAGGAACAGCTCTCTGGTGCAGAAGGGAACCATTACTGAAGAAAATGGAGTATGTTGTGCATCTTGTCTTGTAGGGAAGGTTACAGGGCTGCTAGATGGCCCAGGGAGATGTTGTCACTGGAAATGTATCAGTACAGATTCCAGGGATGGGAATATGAAGGTGAAGCAGATAGGGAAGAGGATGGGGGCCCTGGTTGCATTGAAATCATGAAAGGAAGCTGACTGCAGTGAATCAAGCAGACCTGCAAACTAAATAATTTGGAATTATTCTGAACATATTCATAATTATTTTTTCCCCATGTACTTTCAGCATTTGCCTTCTTGTCCCCTTACATTGCCAGATTCTACAGGCAGAAAAATTTGTGGGAGTAATATCCTCCCATCAGCAGTGGTTCATCTGGGACACACTTACGAAGTTCATAATAAAGGCAAGCCCTACAGAGCGTGCTCAATGTTTAAAGTGTTTTATGAACAACTTCACACCAACCCCAGGAGATAGTTAGATAAGCATGTGATTTATTTTTATTCCCATTTTCCAGATGGAGAAAAAATAGTGAAGTGACCTTCTAAAGGCCTCAGAAGGAGTTGAAACGGAGATGAGATCAAGGAGCTCCTGACTACCCTGTGTGTGGGGAAAACATCAGATTGTTCTGCATCTCTCTTCTGCATCTATTGCACTGACAAAGGCCTTTCACCACACTCACGTGAACATGCCTACAAGATTGATTTTTATGACTGTAGTGGAATTTGGTAAAGGGCCAGGACATTTTGGTTTTTAGCTATCCCGTGTCGTATTTGCCTGATGTACTTCTTTCTCTCCTGCCTTTAAGCATTTTTCAATAAACAGGCAAAATCAGCCAGGAGCAAGGCTGCAAAGGCCAGCACAGAGCCAGTGAAGTCACATGCCTCCAATACTTGTATAGTTAGAAGCAAGTATATATAACACAGCCCTGCCCTTCCTCTTCTAATGAAAGTGGCTTACCACCAGGTAGGTGATCAGCTGCCAAAGGAGATTAATCTCCCTTTTTAGCATGTGTTTTGGGGTTGGAAGGGATATCAGTTGCTTTAGTATGTTTTTAACATCATCTAAATTGTAGCCAAGGGTTATAATCATACCCTTGGGAGAGCAAAGGTACAATAGACAGCTAAGTGCCTCTAATCCACAGGAGCATGATTATCTATTGATAACTGCCTCCTCCCCTTTAGCTGTTTTACCAATCCAGAGTTTGGTTAATAAAAGCAAATGAATTCATCATGCCACAGCAAAGAAAAGAACATGTATTGGGGGGGGTGTCAGGATGGGGGAAGGTTAACTGCTCTCTTTTATTTTCTTTTAATGCAAAACCCAACTAGTTTGGTGATGTCCAGATATACACAAATACCAAAGCCAGATACTCGCTTGCACAGACAGAAGTAATACAAAGTACAAAGGAGAAGGCTGGGATGGAGGAAAGGGAAATGGCTGGGGCCAAGAACTGGGAGCCAATTCTTACCATGATGTACTTACTGCCTTTGTGATCTTGGGCAAGACTCCTGGACTAAATTTAATATTTAGAGCTCGATCCAATGACTGATGTTAATTAGAAAGCAAAAGGACCTTTCACCTTCCACTACTAAATTTGACCTGAAGTTGGTTATGTGTAGTTAATTCTATGCTATTGCACCCAAAAGTCAGGCTTCAGGACTGATGAAACTCCAAAGTTTCTATTGACCTTTGTAGGATATTTAGTTTGATAATCCTGTTAGTGGTTTCCCCACATGTCGTTTTCATCTTCTGTGAGAAAGGAACAGCAGTAGCACCTTTCTTCTACACCACTCTGACAAATTTATGAGGAAGTATGTAATTTTTTAGGGTTTTAAGAATTATTTTCAAGGCAGCACAATGTTGGAAACACATACTGAAAAATCTAGTGCTGACTCTCCATAAGCACTGGTAACAGATTGCGAGTGATGTGCCTGAGTCTGGTCACACTCACAACGGAGCTATTCAGAGTTATTTGTATTACACCATAATAACATGACAAGGAATGTTCACCAAAGATTCAAACCATGTATGTAGCACACAGCCCATTGGTTCATGCCATTCCCTTACTGGCAATTAAAATCTGAAGGTTAAAGTCCAAGGAAAATTAATGCCTTTCCTATGTTTGAAGAGCCTCTATAGAAGATAGAAACTCTTAGGGGAAAAAAAAAAAAAGCCCAAGAAAAAAAAATCCAAACCGTGACTTATTTATCATATAAATAAATCATCTATCATATTTTCCAGGCAACTGGTCTCTCGAGAAACTTCCAAACAAATAGCCAGAAATTAGCAGTAGGGAGCGGAAAGATATATATGAATTCTTTCAACCTAGGCACATCTTGAAGTTACCTTGATTTTCTACTGGAATGTAATCTTCATGTTCTTTCCTGATGCTAGCAAGGGTGGGGTAGTGGTTTTACAGTCAGTGGACCTGCAACAACATGGACTCTACCTGAAGGAATCAAAATTCCTTTAAAGAATGTTCTGTCCAGCCACTGCAAATGTCCTTGAAGTTCAAGCGCTTGTATAACATTCATTTGATCATAAGACTGCCTGGTCTTGTGCTGTTTAAAACCGTTCAGAGACAGATAAACATCTACTGCAGTGAAAAAAGAAATAAATTAAAAAATCAATTGATCGCATGCTCAGGCAATACTTACCATAGACTGTACTTATTTTGGCTAAAGACATACAGAGAAATTTTTTTAAATGCCCTAGAGGGAATAAATAATTAGCAAGACACTTTAAAAAGCAACCACAGCACCCTACCTTAACTGGAGCCATTGCAAAAAATCCAAACAGGTTGATCTCTAACAAAGGAAGGCCTGTCAGGTCAGTAACCCAGATCTGAGGTAATGGTTTCATATAACAATACTGCTTGACTTGGTATTCATTTTCAAGGAAAAGTTCAACCTAACAGCAGCTGTCAAATACCTTTGGCTAATTCCCCTGTAGCTGTTTTGGTACAATTTTGGTGCTGTAATACACGGTATCACCCGACCCCAACAAGGCCACCCCACTGTTAACACTTTGCCCTTGGGAGGCACATGAGTGGGTTGGAACAGTTACAAATTCCCCTTAGGTGTTTAGGAGAAAGACCTGCTCATGCTCCTGACTGCATCTCTGCTGTACTTTGTGCCACGGTAGTGCTGAAATGTGTTTCTTTCCAAATCATTAAAGCCTGGCATTTCAGAGCTGGGCTCCAGGGAAAATGTCCCTGGCTCTCTGTGCCTTCCATTCTCTATTTCAAAACATAGATGCTAAGCTTCAGTGCACCTTCCTGCTGGATTTTCAAACTCAGTGTTTTACAGGCTTCAGTATATACATATATATATATATATACCTTTTTTTTTTGACACCTTACCATGTTCTGTGCAGGCTTTTTGGGTGCTTGGATTGTGCAACATTATGTGTGTAATAGGATGGAAATTCTATACATTCTCTTGAGTTCTACCTTTTCTTCCTTCATCATCTGTATCTGCACAGGTTTTCTGAGTAATATCTGAGTAATTCCCCTGGAATCTTCTTGATGAGCTCTTCCAAATACCCTGAATTTAGCCTGGGAAATAAATAAAAGGCAGGGATGAGAAATGGCCTCTCTCATCATGGCACTGCCCATGTCCTGAGTCTATGCCACCTTTCAGAGGGAAACTCAGATAAAGTTAATGGATATGGCCAACCAGCTCTGCATGTCTAGACAATCTGCATAGTTTTCCTTATCCAAAGAGGCAAGTCAGAGACACTTGAAGCAAAAGACTTCGGGGTGAGCTTCTAGTCCCTTTCAGTAGCTCTTCAAATCTCACCTAAACTTCAGTCTTCATGTCTTTGAATATTTCTTTAATTTGAACCCTTAATTGATGGAAATTTCCAAGATTACGCTTGGCACAGAGGACACTCTGTATGGGCAAAGCACAAGATGGTGGACTCCATTTTGGAGCAATTTATCTGGGAATCACTAGCAGCCACTTTTTCAATGAGTTGGTTTATTTTACACTCCAGAAAACTAATATTCTTTCTCTTTAGAGATGTGTTTGCTATTTAACTCCACATCTCCATTTCTTTAGTATTGTTTCACCAAAGGAATAATAATAATAATTGTTATTATTAACAGTAATAACAATAATAAAATTTCAACTTCTTCTTTTCTTTGAGGCACATCTTTGTTCCACATGACTGGCTATAACAGACTCAACTTCTTTGAAAGTAATGGAATTACATTGCCAGCACAGTTCACTGGTCTGCCTCATTTTGGAAAATTCATCTCTTTTAATGCCTCAGCTGTACTGAAGCTCAGCATCAGTTGCTGAAAGCTCAGGACTGCAACCCAGCAGTCCCAAACCCCCAGTACTGACATGGGTGTAACAGGGCCAAGGATCTGGTTTGGACTGCATGATCTGAGGCTTTCATTGGAAAAGTGGGAGGTGACCTGACTGAAATCAGAGGCAAATGTTGCATATAATTCTGGTGGACATCATCTACTTGTATCCTCATCTCAGAGTTGCAGCAACTCATAAGTCCTCAGATCTGGAATAATTTATTGATCAGTTGAGTGGACAGGACTGTCCCTGCTGGTGTGGATTTTAGGTGCTCACAGAAAACAGACGGATACTGTTAAGTCAAGTATTTCACCTTCCTGATAAGCCAGGTATTTGTATCACAAAGTTCACAACTAGATACCAGTAGATATTGATAATGTTATTGTATGCACTGGAAACAACACATCAGCAGTGCCTGCTGATAAATATCAATATTTTCACCTGCAAAACTTCCTAGAAATTAACAGCCAGACTCTCCAAGTACAAACTCCAATACCACACACACACACAAGAAGAGGATGATTTCCAAAGCATTTGAATTTTTAACAGGGACACAACATTAACACTAATTCCCTGGGCACAGAGAAATTCATCAGGCAGAAAGTTAGCTGGGGGCTTTCCCCCACCACAACATGTGTGCATTGGGAAGGGAATCATATGTAGCCCACTACAGTTTACTTGCATGATTAACCATCAGCAGTGTTTTTGTATGTCTAATCAGATTATACTGGGTTTATGTACAATTTCCTAAGCAAGCCAGCTGATAGATTGATCAAGGGTAGATGGGATCTGACAGTGGAATATTATGGCAGAATTCTCCCAGTGATGGATGAGCCCACCTTGACACAAACTCCAAAGCTTCGCTTCTTAGTAATAAATCTCAGCATGAAGTCATCTGTCTCTGACCTGAAGCTCGAAATCAACGACTCAGGATACGGAAGTTTCATCGTCTTTATGAGCATTTAAGTTGGCTCAATGACATAAATACACACCTCCCACATTCAATCTCTTTAATAGTGGCAGGCCTTATAATGTTGGTTTTATTTTTATTCTTTTGGTTTGTTTGTTTTAAAAAAGTTAGCGACTCGTAACTGATTTTCTCACCAGCCAAGGAGATCGCTGCTAATACATTACGTTCTGCAAGATGCTTAATGAGCCATGATTGGGAAAGGAGATGGGAAATGGCACTTTGGATTGATTTAGCAGGGATTCATTGGAGGCAATGCCATGACTCCACAAATAGCCGTAGGTTTTACGTGGTGCCATAGTATTATATAACAGGCACCTCAGCTAAAACCTTCAAAATGCCTTGCTGGCTTGGGAACTTAACTTACATTTTCAAAAGCTAGTTGAAATCACATTCTGAAAAATATGGCTGGCTAACCAGAATACTTTTCAGAACAATGTTGTGAATAGCTTTCTGTAGGAAATTCTATTGTGTAGACTTAAACATACAAAAAAAAATAAAATTCCCCTAAATCAACCTGAAAAATCCCCTGCATAATCTGGAACTCTGAAAGTGGAGATAAGTTATTCCTTGCTTGCAAACTGCATTATTTACAGAATGTATGCTGATGCAATATGGTGCGTACACAATCTGGAATTAATAATCTCATTTGCCTGGAACTTAATCCAAGGCCAGTGATGAAACTGTGGCCCTATTTCTTCATGGGATTTAAACGCCTAATTTTTATCATTTTCAACAAGAGGTCAAGGTCTACTTTTTTTTTAGTATCTGGGTGCACAAGTCCTCAGATCATGTTTACATGCACTGGTAATGTAAGAATGTGAGGCTGTGTAATAGAAGTCCTCTAAACTCCCTCTGCTTGGTCGACATCCCTGGTACCCACAGCGGCTCACTGAATTAATTGAGGAATGCTTTCAGGTGGCCTACTGCAGACATTCTCATCTGACAGAGCCAGGAAACGGGGTAGCTAATAGACCATTTTGGAATGTTGTAAAATCACAGCAATCCCGTATTTATGGAGGTTAATATAATACTAATTGGGGCTTGGGTGAATAGTTCATAAGACAGATGAACCCACATGAGTTTTGAGAATTTGAGCAGTCAGATTCTTAACCCAAACTCACTTCTGCTTTGGAGTAGTTTTGCACTTTAACTAAGAAGGAAAAGAAATATTGGGAGATTTTTGTAATTGTCAGCTTTTTCTGACTTAACCTTTTTGACTGCATCTTCTGGGCTCATGATGGCTGATAACATACCAATATCATGGCCAATGAGAAAAATCAACTTGTAGGACCAAATTCACCTCCTGACTGACTCTGGCAGACCTAACTGCACTCTGAGATATTATTTCTGCTAATATCAAAGTCCAGAAACAGACAAAGCTGTGTTATTTTCAACCCCTATAGTGAGACTGGGAAACTAGGAATAACGGTTAAGTTAGATCTGCGTGAATAATTCATAGGGAATAATTTATTTGATTAATTGACCTCCCTTTTTTTTTTTTTTTTNACAAGCAGCCTCTGATTTTCTCTCCTCCGTTGTTACTCAAATTGAAAATATCTGCTGAATAATTTCTGAGGATAATTCTTGTACTGCAAATTTGTCCCTGAGCAGTTCACTGTGAACATTTGCTATCTGAAATCCCAGTGCTAGTGAGACACACAGATCTCATGGTGTTATTTCTGTTCTTTGCATAAAGGGCATATACATTAAAAACAGTGTGTTTTCCACTCTGGCTGTTGGTAGTTCCAAGTCCTTTTTAATGTAGTGCTAAGCTCTGTGAGGTGTGTATTTGATTGTAAGGTCCCAGTTTTGATTCATGTAAGATAATATATATAATAAAAGGAAACAATACTTTTCTTTAGGGATTTTCCTATAAACTTGCAGGTGCCTTGCAGTCAAATCCTCTAGCTGCTCCATGAGGGGACAAGAAAGCCACAACTGAAAGGGAAAAAAATTCAATTTCTAAGAATAAATTCTTAGGCACTACCTATATTATGCACCACCAGGTTCCCATAAGCAGGAACTGTCCTGACCCAGAGCCTACCTCACAGACACAGAGGGACAACAGACACAGGGGATGTAGCACAATCTACAGGACAAGTAGAGGACAAGGCAAACAGCCCTGGCTTCCCTCCACAGTTCACATCACACCACACTGCAGGGTCACACCAGCACCTTCAGTCCACCTTTACACTCCCATCCTGTTTTCCAGAGGTTTTGTTGCCGAGCAGCTCCTCAACTCCCTTTGCAGCACAATCCCTTGTTTACTCGCTCTGCTCATTGTGTTCTGCACTCACGTAAGGCAACTATGAGACTGCACATCGACTTTCAGAGCGAGGGGGGGAAAAATGGAAGCAAGACAGAGTTAAAAGTTTCAGCCATAAAAGCTTTTGACACATCTTTCTGTCTCTTTCTGTCCAAGTAATCAATCTTCTAAGTTTCCAGGAGCAGCTGAGATTTTTAAAAACAGCTGTAATCTGTGGTCATTGATGGTGGAGTAGATTGTTTGCCAAACTATTACCATAACTGTCAACCGAAATCAGAAAAATAATCTCATTGTGCTGGACAGATGCCTTTCCTGCATTATTGATATAGTCACTCCAGAGTAATAGAGAAATATAAAGCATTGTTCTATTTACAAAAGGAGATTGGCCAAGTCCTTGAGAGTGAGCAGGAGGGACAGGCACTTAAAGGAAGTGAGATATAGTCAACTCAGTAAAAGTTATGTGTCAGGGTCATGTGGCCTCCATAGTCAGCAGTAGAATCTCAGTTTTCAATAGCTTTTCCTCTCCTTTCTCACTTTCAGATTTAGCTCCAGAGCTTAATCTCTTACTAAATGAGCTTTCCAGGGCTTTAATGCAGCACCATGGAATCTACCCAGCTTTTTCCCCTTTCCACCTCCCCTCTGGCTGCCGGCATGACAACCCCAAATACATCTCTGGGACTGCTGCATATCCAGAATTTACAAAACCGCTGCACCTTTCCCATGCTGCTCTCAGTAGCAAGGATAAATCAGGTCAGCACTGCACATTATAATACAATAGAAGAGAATGTTTTTTGCTCCCCACCAAGATATCTCTGGAAGCACTTTGGAAAGCAATGCACTAAATATGAGCATTGCAGCAAATCTTTAGGCAGATGGAGCAGCCAGCCTGCATTTAGCCATAGCGCCCACAGAGTCTTTTGCTGTTACAAATGTTTGTATATAGAGAGGGGCCCAATTTTGCATTGGAATCTGCTACAGTGAACCCATAACCCCAAGTTCCCCATTTATAGCACAAATGAATAAATATCTATACAGTCAGAGGACTGGAGGTGGGACTGGAGCTTCTATTTTGATTTGAACACCACGCAGGGGTCAGGCACAGTGAAAGTCCCGTGCTCAGCTGAGGACAGGATCTGGGGGATATGTGGTCTCCTGTCCTTTTTTTTTTCTTTTTTCCCTTTTTAATTTTAAAATTGCCTCACATTTCACGGCAGGCAAAAGTTCCTTTTCTCATCAGCATTTTGAAAACACAAAATGTGAATTTTGTTTTTGAGCAGGAATTATTTGTAGAAGCGGCCCTCCATTTAACTTGAAAAGAGAAATTAGCTTTTACTAAATGACAGCAGTTTTTAGCTTATTCTTGTTCAAAAGCAGATATATGAGCTGCTAGCCTCATTTTGGTAGCAACAAAAGAACTTTTCGGCAGCTTAATGCTTTGAGGCAACACATGGCTTTTTTCTTTCTTTCATGCAACAAAAACATACAGATGCAATCTTTGTCTCAGTAGAAAAAAAGATGGAAATAAAAATCAGTTCATCAAATTTTGTGTAATGAGGATTATTGTCATACTATAAAAATAATTTAAATAACAAACAACAACGAAATTGCTTTTACCCCAGTTTTACTGAAATGCCTGTGAAAGAGCCACTGTAGGGAAGCAAAAGGATCCTCTTGTCTGAAGTGTGAAATTCAGCAGTACACAGAAAAGAGCAGGGCTAATTGAAGGACAAATTCTCCCTGGGTGACCACCAATCAGTATCTCAGACCATCACACTGACTGTAAAACATTTGTAGCTTTCAAATAAGAACAAATTGTTGTGAAGATAGTCTGTGGCCTGGAAACAAAAGCAAAAAGAGTCCTTGACACCATGTTTGTCTTGACATGTGCTCCTCTGCTCTACAGGTGCTATACTCTGGTTACCAAAATATTCCAAATCCATTAGCTCATGTCATGGACAAGAGGTTTGATCCAACCCCTCACCACATTACACCCCTAACTAACACCTCTCTCCAGCACAGGCACACCCACATGCACATGAGCACACGCCAAGCCCAACACTGTTTTTAATTGAAAAGCATAAATTTGGCCTGCTAAATCTATTAACAATTTGTTTTAATTAGGAACCCAGCTGCTTCCTGAGATTCTGCAGTCTGGGTTTCAGAACTTTAACTGCACTGAAAATGAGTCTCAAGTGAGTTACTTCGACTCTTCCAGCTCAGTGCTTTTACAGACTCTTTGGAAGGGAGATGTTTTGAAAAGTTTCCACAGAGTGCCCATCACCCCTCCTCTCAGTCCTCGGATGATACAGACTCAGAGAGGGTAAACTATACCTTTTTCGATCCAAGTGCTTCTTAAATCCAGGTGAAGTTCTGCCTCTCCTTATAGAGAGCAGTTAACATCCGCTGACTGTTGTGAACATAGTTTCCAGAGTGACTCAAATGGGACCAAATTAAAATAAATTTAAGATTTAAGGACCCTATACGGGGACTTTGAGAAGCCAGAGAAAGACAGGAAATGTTTCTTCTTGCAACATTTATTTACCAGATCACACACTAATGAATGTCTGGGCACTGGGATATTCACTCCTGCTGGGTTTGCATTGCCACTACTGGCCAGAGTAGAAGCACTGGCATTTGGCTGATCCTGTTGTGGACCTGTGAAGATATCCAAAACCTTTTCAAGTCAGTGGTCAAGATACTTTGCCAGCTTCCCCTTTTCTTCCTGGAGGTGGGATCCCGTGCCAAGCATGGAGTCATTTGTGCACTGGTAGGCAAAGATCAGTGGGAAAATGGAGAGGACTTGCCCTTGTGCATTTACAGCTCCAGAAGGCATCAGCCTTTCCATAAAATTTACTTAACTAACAAAACACACACTACAGCAGTGACAGCTCATGGTCACTGAGAACAAGGCGTCCTCCCAAGGACTCAAGCAGAACACACACAGCTAACATTTTGTCAAATATCATTTTGTTTTTCATTAATCATTCACTGATCCTGTTTCTACTCTTGCTCTATGATCCACCTGTACCTTAGCAGCCATTGTTCAGGTGGAAATGCAGTCATGAGATTCAATGAACTATTTATGTATCTTCTTCCACCTTAACTGTTTTCTCGTGGTTTTTCTGCTTTACTTTCCTTCAGGTTTTTCTGTCCTCATATGAAACTATATTTTATAAAATATTTGTTTGGTTTTTTTTCTGTCCACCAATGCCAGTTTCAGAAGCAGGTATCCACATAACTACCTAAGGTTCCAGCCCATGGAAAAAAGGAAGGAAAACAGAGTAAGGTGAGGTAGCAATCCATGCCATCAGGACATAGGAGCTCTGATTTCAGCAGCATTCACCATTCCTCATAGACTGATGTTGTCTTTGCTCCTTTTTGGATTTCTCAATATCACCCTCTGAATGGACAGGAATTAGCCATTTGCCTGATGGCCTTTTCCATCCAAGCAAGAGAAGAAATTTGGCATAGGTTATCTTTCTCTTCAGCTTTGCTTCAGCTACTCAGAAAACTTTTCAAATAGTTCAACTCTTGATCACATTAGTTTATTTTATCAATAAAGCTTTGATGCATTGATAATAAACACATCAGTAAAACTCTTGGACATGTTCACTAATAATAAACAGAAAACTTAGCTCACACTGGAGTTTGTCAGAGAATGGGAATCGTTTTCCACCAAAAAAAAAAGTATTGTTGTTAAAGTATAAAAAACGGACTGAAAATATTTTCATATGTGATAACATTTCTTCAAACAGATGAGAATTGCATCTCCCTCCCACAGAGGTGAGACCTCTCAAAGTGAGAAGCTCCGCCACATAACAAGTCCAGATAGACCAAAAGCAGACAGTCAGTCCTTGGACTTTGCAGAGTTCCTTTGACCAGATCTACAAACACAGGTTTAGGGTTCCACAGCCCCATCTTTTCATGATCCTTTGGTGTCTTGTGTTCTTTTCTGCTTCTGATGTCATGATAATGCATGAAATACAGGCTACATTAAAGATCTCTGGCCTGTACACAGGAAAGTGGAAGCTTGAAATCTAAACATTAAATAAGAAACCCACCAGTAATCCTCTTCCACAAACTACATTTTCAGCTACATTTTTATTATGCAACTTCATTATATTCAAATCAATCTTATGCTTTGGGGTGGATGTGCTCTATGAGTTTTATATACCTCAGTATATATTTTTCTATAAGTCTTAGTGTTGCATTTCCTCTCTAAGGTGTGACTTACTTTTCCTAAGTCCAGACTAAAGTTTTCAAAATGTAGAATATTTTTAATTATTATTATAACTTTATTTGAAATTTCAAATTCTCAATCAAGTAAGAGGAAAAAAATCCACCAGGGATGCTGTTATCTCCTCTTCTTTTTTAACTGTTTTATCTTTAAACCATAGTGTATTTTGAAGATGGTAAGAAAGACAAACAAGGAATGATTTGACCAGCTCTGACAGCAATCTGAAGCAACCTTTGGGAAGCTGCAAGCTGTAGTCTCCAGCTTCCAGCCTTTGCCTGCCATGCCAATCTTAATCACCTGGGTGCTGCCAGCTCTCTCTCGTTAAGGACACTGCATCGTTTCCTAAGCTCTGCCATGCACGTCCCACGTCCCAGTTGCTCAGTCCCATAGTTGTGGCTGGTGAAACTTTATCTACCTGTGAAACCTGAAGCAATTTTGAGTCAGGACTGGGGGCATATGGGATTTGGATGAGGCACTGAAAGAGATCATGAGTTCCAGAAGCAGCAAAGCTCTGAGTTACAGCACAAATTTAAACTCTGCCCAGGTTTTCTTGTGCAGGGAGAGAAAGGGTTTGTACAGAGAAAGTGTTCACATGCGTGACTAATGGGAGATTTCCTGGTGACTTTTACTGGCTGAACACTCCTTTTCATTGACATAAACCCACATCTCTGGGTGTTTAACTTAAAAAACCTGCTGATTTTAGGGTGTTTGGAGGGAGAACCCTCATCCCATTTATTCCTGTGCAGCTGAGTGATTCTATCCTGCTAACATCCACCTTTCCCCTCTTCTCCCAAGGGGCTGCTCAGCCCCTTTAAGTCTTTTTTGGCTTGTTTACTAAATCTTCAGTCTGCTCACTCAGGCTTAAGGACCCTCAACTTAGGTATGATCCTCCACCATGTGCTTTGGTTCCAGGGTTCACTCATAAGTAGAACAGTCCTTAAGCCTTAACAAGCAGATTGAAAACTCAGTAAACAAGCTGAAGAAGAGAAACTCAAGATAAGTCCAAGTCTCCAGCCACAGAGGCATGAAAAGCACTCTATATAATGGATAGTTGCAAAGAGGTTTTTAGTGACTTTGTAATGATTTATAGGTTACATTTTGTAATTTTTTTTTAATTCTTGACCTCTCTCCCCCCAACCCTTGCAAGTCAAAGCTGGGTTTATTGTGTACCCATTTGTCCATTCTTAGGTCAATATTCTTCTCAGTAAATACTGAGAAGCAGTATGCAGCATTGCTTGCTTTTCTCAAAAAGAACAAATGCCAAAGAACTTTAAGTAATTTCTTTTTTAAAAATGTGTTTCTGCAACCTAGCAATATAAGTGTTCTGGAGGTATACTGGATATAAACTTACATAATCTGGTGTATATTTAAAAGTTTCCATAGAAACCATTTTTTTGCTCAAAAGAAAAACATTTCTCTGGCCTATATGTAACCCACACCTAACAATGTCCGGCTCACCTATAGGGACCAGGAGCTTATTCTGCTGTCAGTAAAGGAATGGCCTTGGCTGGTTTTGGGGGATTTTTTAGCCAGTGCAGAAGGTGCTAAGTAACATTTCTACATTATCCACACATAAAAGCAACAAGAGTGAAAGAGTTTAGGTAATCTGACCCCTGGAAACATCCAAATCTCAACACACCTGCCTTCCCATGCAGAGACCCTTCTGGTTATGGTAAGTGTGTCTGTAAGAGGGAACGAGCGCCCAAGGTCTCAGTTCTCCTTACGCAAGGATATTTGTTCTCCATGTCCTGGGTTTTCCCTCCAGAATAAGCCGCTCTTCTAATAAACACTGTTTTGACAGCAGTGCTGCAGCTTGCCAGGAGCTGCTCCCATTGCAGAGTGTCTGTGCATCTGCAAAGGTGCCTGCAAATTTGCAGCTCTGACTCTCAAACTGTTTCTCATCCCAACTTTTACCCAATTTTTTGAGGCAAAATGGGAGGGGGGAAAGGGGAAAAAAAAAAGTCCAGTCTGGCCTTCCTCCTACCTCCAGAAACACTCCAGTTTACAGGGGCTCTGAGCTGTAGCTGGGTTTCTTGCTGTCAGCAGCTGGGAGTCAACAGCAGCTCATCTTATCCACTTCAGAAATGAGCCCTGGCTGATTGGACAAATATTTCCTATTTACCAGCTTCTCCCCCCTCCTGGATAATTCTAGGGTTAATCCACTGCACCACCTCCTCAGCCCAGCCCCGTGATATTGACACTTAAGAAACACAGAGCTGTTTATATTTCATTGGAGAGCTCATACTATCAATTTTCACATTAGTGAGTCCAGCTATTGCTCTCTTCTATCGGGATCTATTGAGTGGTGGCAGTAGAGATATCCGCTGTAGTGAAGGAAAAAAAAATACTTAGCTGTCTGATGAAATGTTTTAAATGCATAGGGTTCACCTTGGGGTTGGCTGCAGCTCAGATTTTATCCATTAATAACACGCAGGGCTGCCACACTACTCTCCAGGGCTGATAGGAAAAATAGTACCACTTACAGATCCCATGGTTTGCCTCGGGGAGAGTGCACCAAATGCAGCACATATCATACATTTCGGGGCTGAAATTTACTCCACAAGAAGAAAAAAAAAATTCCAAACATTCTTTGTATTAAAAAACAAACCCAGCCCTCTTCCTGAAACACAGACAAAGAGAAGTTGTCATGTAGGCCAATAGTTGCAGACCTCAAGTGCTTTACTTATGCTGTGAAACGCCTCTGGGCAAAACAGGGGTAAGATTTTAGTGTAAACAGCCTTTTTTAGCTTACTGCTCTGCAGGTTGACATTTCACCCAGCAGGGAGAAGAATCTGAATTGTTACAAGGAACTAAACACGAAGACTAGGCTCTTGGTCGGCCATCATCTTTCCAGCAAGAGTCTCATTTATTTATGGTGTTTTGTGTGTGTGTTTTTTTTTTTTTCTCTTTTTTTTCCCCTACCCTTGAAACAATTCACAGGAAATTGATCATCAGAATAAGAATTGTTAACTGATTAGATTACTGTTGGGATTCAGTACAAGAACACAGCCAAGTGCTCAAGGGTAAGTATTATTTTCATCTACTTGATGAGGCTAAGAAAGGATTGTGCACCCAATTCTCTGTGCATTAATGATCTGGAGATATTTGGGTTGGGTTGCATTGTTTTCCTCTCTCTTTCAAAGTGAGCCACAGAGCTCTTTGCTGCCAGGAAGTGTTATTTAAGAATATGAGCTTCTTTTGTAAAGGGAAGGGCATAATTAGATGTTAAGAGCTGATTATTGTATTGTTCTCCACAGAGATTTCCAAAAGGAACTGCATTTGAAGAAAGAAGGGAAAGTATGTATTGTGCTTGGAAAGTGAGAGGTATCTGCCTTAAATTTTTTTTTTTGGTCTTTGTTTCTGAAAACTTTGCAAGAGATGAGAGGTAACCCAACTTTCCACTGCATATTGCTTTCAAGAAGCCCATTGACCTACAGTACCTGCTGTGCGAAGCTGGCACTAGCTTTCCCACCTCAATGACCAGAAAAATCTCCCATCTCCTCCAGCAGGATTCACCTGGAACAGAAAACCAGGATTTTTTTTTTTATTAAGGGACTTTTTGAAACAAGTTGAACTTGTGCCCACACGCTTCTGTTTCTGGCTGCTCCTGCCCCAGGGAGCTGATGTACCTCCTGCTTCCTCCTTTAAGCACCCAGAGGAGCAAAAGGTTTCTATCATGCAACTCTCAGAGAAACCTTTGGTAAACCCTCCTGAGTGGACAAGGACTCATCTAACTCATCCAAACTCTCAAGATACTTAATGTAGGCATTTATCCATGTTGCACACAGAAGTGACCTGAGCTTCAGGTTGATATCCACCAAAAATCTCTCGACCAGTTGTCATACCATGCAGCATATATGCTCTCTAGGTGCCATCCTCCCACCAAAAAAAGTCAAAAATCAAGCAGACAAACCTCATGCTTTTATCTGGAGCCTCCTAGCACAGTCTCTGGCAGTTTGGTCAGGGGAAACAGCCAACACAGACCTTCAGCTGCTGCTGACCTCCATTTGATTTTCAACAGTGGCAGCTGTGAGGAGGTGTCCACCTGGCTAGAGGACTCACTTCATTATTACTCTTCTCACAAAATGAGGAATGCTTCAGCTTTGCTTAACACCTCCTGAAGCCAGAGAGACATCACCTCAAAGCTGCCTCTTTCTGCTGCTACCACTGCTTCTTCTTCCTCTGCAGTCTTCATTATGTATCATGTAGGATATGGAGTTCCTCTAAAATATAACTTTAAGCTCAAGTTCCTACCAGAAAAGCCACTGAGGCTACATATGCCTTAAATGCTACCACAGTGACCCAGCCACCCAGCAGAACCTCAACACTTGCTGACCTGTTTCACCTCCACTACTGGAGCCTCCAAGAGTCTGATGAGTTGGGAAATGCTACAGTTTTAAACAATTGGACTTCTTTCTAGCAGTTCCCACATTTTCCCTCTCTTTCTAAGGAAGAAAATAGGACTAGGTGTTTAGCCTGCTCACTGTATTCTCACCATTTTCCAAGGTTCCTTGAGGTATAGAATTATTAGAGTTTATGACACCCATTTTAAAGCTCATTAGATAACTTCTCGCTACTAACTACTCCAATCAGAAGTTTGTTCTTAAACCTGCTAGATGCCATGGTAAAAAAACCTCTAATCCTCAAAATATGTATGAAACAGAAGCAGTGTTTCACTCACCTCATTCTGTTTCCTATTGCTACATGTGAACCATGCTCTGTAGCACCTAAGTATTTGCATCTAAGCTGCGTATATAAGCAGAGAGGACAGGTGTAAGAGCACCTCAAGCAAAATCTCACAGCTCAGTCATCCTGTTATAGCCCCTTTGCTCTGCCTTTTTTTTTTTTTCTCCATGGGACCAGATACGCCTGGAGAAAAAAAAAATTAGTAAAAAATTAACCCCTTGTACACAAGAAATAAATCAGTTTCATATATTATCATCTTTATCAAAAATGGACTTCATGACCAGGCAAGTTCTTGGAGCCAAAACCTGAGCCAAAGTCACCACAGATTTGGAGACACATGTCACAGTCCTTTTTTTTTTTTTTTAATCTGCAATAACAGCCTTTAGCTGTATCACAATTAACACACTCCATGTGCCAAACTGTAACGAACTTGCCTGTTCTCTCTGGACCTGCTTCCAGTCTGAGGTGAGAACTAATGAATTGTTGGGGCCACAGGAGGAAGACAAGGACGTGGAAGCAGAGGGGAGAGGATAAGAGTACAAACATCTGCATGTAAAGGACAAAGCTCCTCTCTCTCCCAGGTTATACAGTCACTTTGTAAGGATTTGGCATCCCTTTCCTTGCAATCACTCTGTTTAGTTAGGCCCCAACCCAAATTCAGTTTGCATCAGAGTTTGTTCAGACACATCCCTTCAGTTCATTGTTGTGGTTTTGGATTTTTTTCCTTTTTTTTTCCCCTTTCCTTCTATGCATCTTCATCCTTCATGGTTGATTTGGATTATGATGTAAACTAAGCGAACATGACACAGCTGCTCCCTCCAATAACTAAGGAGATGCCGGCTGCCACTCACCCTGGCACTTTGGTGATTCACAGCAGGGCTGGTGGGCTGATGGGGGCCCTCTCTTTTGGCATCTGTCTATACCATCCTCCTGCCATTTGCTGAAACAAAACCAATGATGTTAGCAGCATATGGGCAGCCAGAATAGGGGTCATTTACCTTATTTGCCAACAAAGTAAAGGACAAGGCCCAGTGGAACAGCGATATATTGAGAGGAGCTGGCAGCACAGTGACAGAAGAGGAAACCATAGGCAGGAAGGATCCCAGGAGTCACCTCTGCCCGTACGTCCCTTTCCTGTGACATGTGGCATCTCTGAGGTTTGTAAGGACTATTTAATGCTACACTCTGGAGTTATGATCAGCTGAGCTGCCTCTGCCTAACCAAACTCATCTGGTTGAGTTGGACACCCCACCTCAGATGCAAAGGCTGATTCCAAACCCTGCTGAAAACTGAGAAAGATTTTGTTGACAATCAAATTCACGTAACAGCTAGCAGAAAAGAAATCATTTCCATCTGCATGCTCTTGGACTAATAAAGGCTTGCTCTGAAACTGGAAAAGCCAAGAACCTGTCAAGGATCCAGTCTAATTTTATATCTAACCTGACCAGAAGTAAGAATAATTGGAAACCTCTCAAGTAGATTGTTCTTCTTAACTTACCGGGACAAGCCACACACCAATGGTTTGCATAATCTGACTTCTGCAAACAAAAGCAGTCTGGATAATTTTGAAGGAGACACTGAGAATTCAAGCTTCCTGGTTAGCTGTCTCCGTTTGCTGCCAGAGAAAAAATTAGGCACTTTTTCCTTCTGAGTAGTACCTCTAGGCATTAAGTTGCAGCACTGGGCATGTTTTAACACATAGGCTATGCTGAAACAGAGGACTTGATGAAGATGGTTAGTGAAGAAAAATAGCTCTAAATAGAATGATGTCTGCAGAAGCCAGGGATGAAAAATCTACTTTGATATGAAAACATATGTATATGGCATTGTGAATTCAAAAGATGACCCGCATACTAGACATAGTTCAAATATTTATTATGACTCAGATTCATGAAAATTATCCCCCTTTTGTTAGCAATTTTTGCCTGCAAAATTAAACTCGCTTGTATGTGTACTCATAATATGGAAATATTTTTCAAAATTGCTATCTTTCCTTCTGTGTTTATATCTATGCTTATCTAAGTTTCCATCCTCTTTTCAAAGTGTCATTTATTGTATCTGAAAACCTATATATTTTTGTAAAACCATTCATTTGGAGAGTTCACTATTTGCTAAAATTGTTTGGGAATTACAGGCTCAGAAGGTGCTATTTCTACCTGAAAATTTTACCAAAATCTTTACATTTTAAAATTATTGTGCTTTCTTGTGGAACTATTATAAAAATAATGCTAAAAATTGAGAAAACAGGATTTTAGGTCTTGTTTGGGTTTATATAAATATAATCTCCTAAAAACCATATTATTAGGCTTTTTAGTATTTTGTCAGTAATATCAGGAATATACATTAAAATGCATATTTCAATCCATGACCATGTGGCTGTACCTCTTGACTGAGTAAAATGTTTACCAAAACCCTTGAGTGTTTTAAAAAATGAGCAGAGTTGTATCTATGTATGAAAAGTAAAAATGCTGTAAATAAGGGAGTTGGCTTCCCCCCCCC
>VXAU01002736.1:3215753-3298253 GCA_013399695.1 Formicarius rufipectus
TTATTTAAGGATTCATTCCTTAGAAGAAATGTAAAGTAATCTCTTGGCCTGGATTTCTTCCACTTCAACTCCACCCCCTCACTGAAAGCAAAAGTTTTTTTGTGATTTGTGATTCAAAGGAGATCTTTTCACTTTCTGGATGGCAGATTTTTTTTTCTGCTTTCTTTTTCTCCCTTTTCTCTAAAAAAGGGGGAAAAAAAAAAAAGAAAAGTTAAAAATAAGGAAATAAGGGCTATTTAGAAAGAGGAGGAGGGGACACGATTCAAGAACCCATTTCTTCTGATACAGCATCAGTGTTTGTGCCACAAATGCAAGTAGAAATCACTTCCCTTCTTTTCCCCAATCTTTTTTTTTTTTTTTTTCCCCAGAGATGTTGGTCTTCCTTTCTTGGATTCAGTTTTGTCCACTGCCAACAGGAGTCTATCAAAGCTTCTGGACTCAACTGAGAAACTGCTTTTTCCTGAAAGCCAGAGGATTATCCAAGCATTTGAGGGATGTATTATTTCGGGGACTATCACAGCACTGGTAATGGCATCTGCTGGAAAGGAAATCCACAATGTGGTGTGAGATGCTACAGCCATGCTTAGCCCAGTCACTTAACTAGGAGCACTTTCCAAACTCTCCCTGGGTGAATACAATTTTCAGGTCTCCTCTACAGAAGATCAGCATCTCTGTGGTCCGTGCTGGCTTTAGTCCACAGTTCAGGGCCAAAAATGACCAGGAGGCTGATCCTACCTACAGTCAGTGTGTCTGGGACCATGGTGCAAGCACACATGGACACCAGACTCTTTCCAGCCTGAAAAGTGAGAAGGGAAATGAGATGGGGTCTGTGGAGTTGAGAAAGGTTATGGAGCAGTCAAGTGCTATGTGCCAGGATGTGGTCGGGCCAGGATCCGGAAAGTGATTCTCTCCAAAGGACGTGGAACAACTGGCAATGTGCCTCCTCCCCTCCTCTTCCTCTGAAGCACCCATGGAGTCAGGATGCTTTAATGACTCAGTCTGCTTGGCTGTGGCAGGTCTTGTATTTCTGGAGAGAATCAATATAAACACTTTCTTTTGTATTTCCTCTTTTTTATTCCTTACCCATTGTAGTACCTCTTATTTCACTGTCTGCTGTCTGTCCCCAGCACCAAAGGAAACTGTGATCCCTAATTCCCAATGCTGCCCAGCCTGCTATAAAACTGCACAGTGTGAAACGTAATATGTAAAAAAAAGAAAGAAAAAATTTCTTTTTTCTTTTTTTTTTTCTCCTCCTTTTTGGCAGGCTATGGAAAAGGCCTGTTTCCTGGCAGGAGAAAAAGCCAGCCTTGGCTTCAAGCAGCCACTGACAATTCCCAGCATATGGTAAGAGAGGGAGCTTCCGCCTACCCCATCAGGTAAGTGCCATCTTCCTTACTACAGCAATGATGGATGTCACGCTTGGAGAGCGCTGGCTACTGGGAGAGGAGCCAAGCGGCCAACTGGCCATTACAAGGGAACAGGTCAGGGTGGACAAGGCCTCTGGGTGAGGAAGGCATGCTAGCATAAGCATGAAACTAGGAAATGTGGTGTCTTAATGCACCGTCATCTGCTTTGGGTTTTTGGCTCTGCAGCTGAGTACGAGAGGCTTGATTTGCTTACGCTCACGCTTGGGTTTAAGTGCTTTTGAAAGGTGAACTGGAACTTTTTTGTTTATGCTTATCAGCATATATAGCATTGCTTGTGTGATATTCCCTCTCTGTTTTCCTTTTTCTTCACTTTTTATTTTCTCTTCCAGCGTTTCTTCATGCTGTTTTTATAATGAGCTTTTCCTCTGGCTAAAAGAAGACACGATCTCATGACCTTTCCAGCTCTGCTCATTGGTTTCATGTTATTTTGGAGCAATCCACCACAGTGGCAAGCACCAAAGATATTTCCTTACAGTGGCCCAAATTTTGCCTGTTTTAGTTCTGGGCAATGATTAAGCCCCAGTCTGGCCCCACAATCTCCTCCTCTGAGCCCATCTTGTACAATGCTCTGCAGTATCACATGGAGGTTTGGGAATTTCAGAGTTGCCATGGGATAGGCTTTGTCTCTGCAAGGCAGATCTGCTCCCCAGGCTCCGAGTGCCGATACGCACCTTCAAAGCCTCATTGAGCCATTAAGACCAGGTCCTCAACTGTAAATCAAAGCAGCTCCATAACACTTTTTTCCTCTCACCTGAGCCCTGACCTAGAAGAACCACATCTTGTGGAAAGAGGGTAATTCATTCTCCATGCTCGCTCAATCCACAGACCCCTGGCCAAGGATGCTGATTATTGCTAACCAGAGTGTTGTTTTTTATCATCCCGGCAAGGCTAAGAGAGCCTTAACTCATTTCTCATCGAGCTCTGAGCAGCCATTGCCTGGTATAAAGTTTTGGTAAGAACCAAGCCGAGCTGTTCTCCATTTATCCTGCTGAGGACTGTGCACTTTGCAGCTTGTTCTCCAACACAGAAATAAACTGTCAGAGGCTTCTCTTCTGGCACAGATTGATCTAATACAATTGCCTCAACACACTTTGCTTGCATAGACAGTTCCAGTGCACATTACTGTCATTTCTGATGCCCTAAAAGCTGCTGCCTTCTCCCTCCCATGCTCTTAAATGCCTTAAATGCTCTTAAAAACTGTGGTGACACTTTTACGGGTGATAGGGCAAGGGTCACAGGCGGAATCTTTACATGCCAAGAGATGCAAACAGATTCCCATCCCTAAGAGAAAAGTGGGATCTGATTTCCTTTGTCAGTAGGTTCGTTCTTTGTGCCACATAATGATAGATAAACAAAAAGAAAGACACAATGTCTTAAATTTAAAGTTTCCTGATTGCCTCATAAATAGGAGAAAAAAATATCTCAAGCAAGGACATCCCTGGATGCCATATGAAATCAACCTGCAGTGGGAAGTGGAAAGTAGGGGGTTACTTTCTAGAATACATTACAAAAAACTGAGATGAGCCATAATTTGACTAAAAGTAGTCCAGGATGGTAAATGGGGAGTAGAGCCATGTCCATAAGTTTGTTCACCTCAAATCTCAGGTAGCAATGGGTGGTGGTATGACCATGTATAGCTGACCAGCAAAACAAGAAATACAACTCATTTACAGATGTCTGTGTTCATGGTGGTCAGATTTTGTGCCCTTGCACTGGAAATATAGAAGTGTTCATCCTGCATAGGTTTTGGTTTTTTTTATTGGCAGAATAGGAAACCACTACTTCAGTCCCAAAACCCTGGGTAAGATGTCTGTTTTAGAAAGGTTCCCATACAACATTAACTTGTTGGGTTTTTTTCCAAGTTTTTTTAAGTGAGCTTCAATTTTTAATTATAAGGTCTTTTAGTGTTATATTATTTGTTTTATTCTATGATAGGCAAATCAAAATGTTCTGTAGTATAACAAACGGCATATACTTTGATCCAGAAAAATAGAAAATCTGTTATAATGATGCTAAATCATTATTTTGGTTTTGAAGTAAATGAAATAAGATAAATATTTTCAGAATTACATTTTTAATGTACTGGCAATACAATTGGCACAACATGAAACATTTACTATTTAACTGGAAAAAAAGGGTCAGTATTTAAAACAAACAAATTCCATCCCATCATGTTTCTACACAAAATATCCACTTAGCCTAATTAACTACAGCTCCTGAGCATTGGTGAATAGATTTTCACATTTAACAAGTTCCATGGAGCTCAGTAAGAATGATTATTTCTTTTGAATAGTCATGCTTAAAGAATATTGCTGCCCATCATACGGTATTCATTACTTCTTGGTTTCAAAAGTCTGTCATCCACAGAGGGAACAGGAATGATTCCATATGACTTAGGTGACAAATCATAAAACATAAAAAATGAATAGCTAACAGCTGTCTGGACTTTTCCTGCTGCAAAGTTTCCTTCAAGTTAGTATTTCCTCATGCTCCTAATTTTCCAAAAAAGGCAATCCAGATGTTCCAGCTGCACAGTGCAGGTATCTGCAATGCAACCAGTATCTACAGGCAGATCACCAAAGGGCTTCTCTGCTTTTCTCTTCTTCTTTCCCTTGTCTATTCTGTTCTTTTTTTTTTTTCCTTTTTTTTTTTTTTTTTTTTTTTTTTTTTCTTTTTTTTTTTTTTTTTTTTTTTTTTTTTTTTTTTTTCTCCCCCCAGTTTTTTTATTTCTCCTCAGCAGGAGTAAAACTTGAGCATGGCCAGGTGTTTTCACTTCAGAGGCTCCAATGGCAACAACAACTCCAGTGCTTGGAAGCTAACAAATTTGTTGTGTCACAATTGATAATCAACTCTAGTAAAAGAATGTCCAAATCAATTGAGCTTTAGCAAGGGCAAACTGACTGGACACAGCCAGGCTCCCAGCAAAAGTAGGCCAAGCTTGATAAATTTGCCCTTATTATAGCTATTGATGTTTAAATTTCTTCAGGGATGTTGTTACATGGGTGCCTAGTGGTGACAGAGGTACGATGACCTCCTTCGATCCTTAATCTACACCTGTTAGTTGGCTCCCTAGTTGCTTGTGAGTATACTCAAGCTTAAAGGTTAACAAAAGAAAAACAGGCCAAGTTTACGCGACTGCAGCAACGGATCAATGCAGAGTAAATAACCTTCTCTGTCTTATTTCCCCAAGCATTATTGATCCGAGTTCTTTGTTCTTTGTCATGTTTCTGTCTTCTAATCCCAGGGGACACTAAACGATCGGCTCATATTGGACATGTTAACTGGCACATTATGACAGCTACCATTTTGTCACTCAATGTGGTGCTATATACAAAGAACCCTCAGTTCAGGGGTTTCTGAGCTGCTCTCTCCAAAATGCACCTCTGATACCTGCTTTTTTATTTTGGCTTCCTTTGTTGGCTCAGCCCTGCCTCTTAGGTATTTTATCTAGAGGTTTGCTGTAACACCAAGCTTTTTTTCTTTTATTATTATTATTAATTGTGTTCCTAAAATTCCCCCATCCTTAAAGATGGACAATAACCCAACAGTTAAAAATAATAGACACTTTTGCAGCATTCAGTGCACAGCAGGAGTTTCAGGCAGCAGCAAATGCTGGTATCAATTTCGACCTGTCGGGGCTTGTTGTTTTTTATTTAGGAACAGGAGCCCTTTTCTTTCATTATCAAGGTTACATTTAAAGGATATTGTGCTTCCCTAAGTGTCCTCAATGGATTTCTATGTGATATTACAGATATCACTCTATCCACACTGAGCCCAACCTCCGTCTTTCAGTGGAGCGGATGCTCCAAGTGCCTTAACGGTTCTATAAACTTGCAGATTTGTGGTGGAAGTCTGTGTTCACTGGGACACTATTGGATTTCTAACAAAATTAATTGGATTTCCTTCCTTCTGAATGCTTCCTCTACATGTCCATCTCTGAATAAAGACTTGCCAATACTAACTCACAGAATTATAAAGAAAAAAAAAAGGGGGAAAAAAAGAAAAGAAGCGAACTTGGAAGGCATGGCAACCTACTACCGCTTCTTTAGCCTTCCTCACACTTTATCTAGGACAGAGAAAAAGCCTATTCCAATAGAAAAAGCTTTTCCTCCTGTGCCAAAAAACTCCCAGCAAGAGATCCAATCACTGGAGTAAGTGTTGCATGCCTTTCTGTCACAACAAGGAAGAGTCCATTGGCTGAACAGTATCACATTGATTTAGGACTCCAAAAATTCATATGGTATTTCTGGGTCTGTCTGGCACTTAATCAACAGCATGATGTAGATGGAGTAGAACTGACTACATTTTAAAACCGAAAAAAGAATTGATAGTCAGGAGGTAAATTCCTGCCTATTTCTCTGTGTATTTTGCTATATTTGTCATCACTAATCACCGTGCAAATATACTCTGTCCAGTGGACAATAATAGCATTATGACATTCCTGCCACAGAATCTTATCTTTCTTTAAGTCACAGCTGAGTCAATCTGTTCTTTGAACAGGTATTTTTGTTAATGCAAGGAATACAGGGGGGAAAAAAAAACCACTGTATATTTCAACTGAATTTCAAGTTCCTTCACGTCTCCATAGCTGATAATTAAACCAACTGACCTGCTTCTGCATCGAAGCCTGCAGGAAATTAAGCAGATAATACTCTTTAGGTAGATAGGCTTTTGGGGATAGTTTATTAAAAGAAGGAGTCCACAAGCAAACAAATAACATCGAACTGTGATTCTCAGAGCAATCTCGTCACTTGGCTGTGGGGTTCTCCCCCTCTCTTCTACTGATAGCAGAGTTTGGAGAAATTTTAGACCTGTGAAGACTTTGTCCCAGTCAGGCTCAGTCATTCAAGCCTAAACCCCAAGTCAAATATTTATATTTAAAGTATAAGTAGATCATTCCATTATTAATCTTTCACAGATGGCATGTTCCCGCTTTTCTTTCTTTTTCTTCCCCTCCCCCCCCTCCAATTCAAACCACTAAAATATTTTAAAACCACAACTGGACCATGGTGTAGTGTCTATCTACAGAAACTTCTTATTTGATTTGACATGATTTTGTTTTTCTTTTTGACATGCTGGAAATACATCCTTAAAAGACATTTTAATCTCCATAAAACATTTGTGTTTTTTGGACTTGCTGAAAAACTGAAAAATCCAGGGGTCAACCAGATTTAACAGTTAATTTATTCACAATTTGTCTTTGCAGCTGCAATTACTTTGGGGCAAAACCAACATATGCTAATGTTTTTATAGTATGCCTAAAATGTCATAATAAATTCAAATTATTAATAAAACTGACATGTAAAAGTGGGAGATACTTTGTATGTGGGCAATATGTGTTATTCTAGTTGAACCTTTTGCTCCATATTTCCAATCAGCATGAGGGTCTTTTACAAACATGAGAAGAGTTATGGCATTGTTATCCTTAGAGGGCTGTCTGTCTGCAGAATGGACACATACATAGTCCATATAGCCATAAGAAATTTAAGATCCACTAAAATAAAGAATTTCTTCTCCTAAGCAAGGTACAGAAGTATCTTCTTTCATAAAAGTGTATTGTCCCTGTCCTGCAGGTGACAACCAGCATCTCTCTTTTGCATGCCTATAATACTGTTAAAAGTGTTTGAATTTCTTTTTATTATGAAGCCAATTCCCTTCTACTGCTCAGCAGGATGTTCCACAAACTGATCTCACTGTTTGTGTGACATCACTATATTAAAAATAAGCCATAGTGGCATATCTGTGATAAAAAATATTATTATTATTCAAATCAAATTATATTTCAACTATGTAAAGCTCTCAGTTTGTTTGAAGTGTGCATTTAAAAGAAACAGCCCAAACTCTCTGTTGTGAGAGAAAAGTTATATTCTACTGTTTTTGTGTGGCTATAAAACGCAATGAAAAAAACCCCAAATCTCTGAAATTATATTTATTCATTTATTAATTTAGCTTTTTCATCTGTTAACAATTGAATCCTCTTAGATATGGAGGAAGTACAGCTTTCTTGATCCTTTATTCTGAATCCTTTCAGAGGTCCCTCAGATGAGTGACCAGGTGTGCATCCCAATATTTAGAGTTTCAGCTCCCTTTATATGCTAGACCAGCTCCTCCTGAACTCCTAGATGCGGGGGCAGACCATGATGAGCAGACTAAGGCTGGCTTTTATGAAGGTGTTTCAGTGGGAGGTTTTGTTTTGCTGTCTTTTGTTTTCCTCTCAACCTGGCCTTTGCCCCTGTATAGTGCACTCTCATCCTCCGAATAGGGGACAGTAGCCAAATCTACCGTTTCATGCCATTTGTGCTTTGATAGGACAGCAGTCATATTGTCAGAAATCTTCAGGGAATAGAACTAAGCAGCCTGGATTCTCTCTTACAAAGGGACAAGTCACACAAACTGTGAGAAGAGTCTCAAAACTGGTTAGCAGATTGAGGTTAAGTGTTCAACTGACTAAAAACAGGGTGGGGTGGGGGTGGGGGGAGTGTGGAATAAATTTTGGTTCCTAAATCATACAAGCAGGTTCAGAATGTTGTGTTTGGGGATTTTTTTAATTTCTTGTGAGCAGCTGAGAGGGTTATTGGTTTCCTTCAGGAAGTGCTGGGGAGTTCATTTGACCTTGCAAAGGTTGATTTCAGAGTGTTCCACTGGCAAGTGGGTCATTAGGTAAATGACTAGAGAGACAGACACGTCAAAATCTCTTAAATGTCTGAGGAAAGATACTTTGATTCTTCCCATAGGAGGGAACTGCATTCAGTACTATATAAGATACTTCTGGTTTTCCTGGTTCGAATAATGAGACACTGTAACAGTCCTCAGCTGGCATAAACTGATGTTATTCCATCAGGTTTCATAGATTGAAGCTGACTTGCTCTAGCTGGAAAGCTGGTCCAGAGTCAGAGCTCTGCATATGAAGACAAACTGTTTTCTGTAGTGGGTATGCATGTGTATGCTCATGTACAGCTTGGTTGATTTGGGATCTTGGAGAATTCTTGACATTATTTGTAATATTCTTCCTTTCTCCTGTTCTTAAGGACATTTCCATAAATAAAGCTTTTAGACTGTTCAGCAGATTTACCTCCTGCCCTCCCAGGCACACCCTAACCTCTTCTAATAATACAAATGTTATCTAAATCTAAAAAGTTATTCTTGTCCTTGATGTGCATTTTGTACTCCTGTCAAGGGCCAGAATAGAAAGAAATCAGGGGCAGTGTGAGGAAGGGTCAAACTGAGCATGAAAAGATTCCTTTGCCTTCATGTAATGCACAAATTGGGTTTGTTAGAGCAAACAGCCACCAACGAGCCACATTATTCATAACACTTCACAGTTTTCTCATGGAAGCCGACAAATGTGCATTGCCTGAACATATTTTGTTAATTCGTTGGGTTTTTGCTATGAATACAGCTGAATAATTTCAGAGCATTTTCCTGACAGTAATGAGTGGTGCTTTGTACCTTCCCTAGGATGCACATTACCACTATTTTGCTCATTTTATGGATGGGTAATCTAAGGAACAAAAGAGAAAGAATAGGTCAAATGCAGGACTATGGAATTAAAAGGAGTCTTTACAATTTTTAATTACTAGCACATATTCTAGAAAAACTTTAAAATACCATATTAATCTGATTCCTCATTTATTGGAAGCATAATATTTTGGGGAACAGTTATTGCATTTAATTAAAACATGGCAAAGTATTTACTGAAAGCATGATATTTTGGGGAAGAGTTATTACAAGTGTTTAACTGAAACATGGCAAAGTATTTTTGCATTGCTTAATGAGTCTTTAGATGCTAGAAACCTTTGGACCATTTGTTTGATCTTCATATTTAAACATGATTTTAACAGTAACAGTTCACCCATGGCACTAAGAGACATCAGTTGCAAAAAAACACACTAATACGGACTAAATGAAACTGTGTTGATGGAGATAACCAGTTGCATATGTTTTTAGTTAGCAGGAGCCAAATCAGATAACCACCATAGAGAAACACTGGGGCTGATGGATAATTTTTTGTATTTTTCTGAGAAAAGACAGGATTGCAGCCTGAGTCTTGGTTACTATGTTCATCCGTTTGTACTCAGGAATCAGGAAAATGAAATTCTGGATAAAGTGAAAAGGTGACTGGAGAGGAAGGAAGAGCAAAGTATGTGAAGGGCAAAGACATAAACATCGGTGCTGTTCTCTTCGTGTTACTAGACAAGGACCCTCTATTGATTTCTCTGGGCATGCTTGCACTTCCTTCCTTCAGTGACTAATGATACACCCTTTGGGTTATGATGACACTGCATTTCATAGGCCTGCAGGTCGAATACCTGATGTATTCTCTGCCTGGCTCTTACTTTAAGTCATTGTCCTGCTCCAAGTCAGTCTCTTCTCAAACGTGAGGCAAATAAGAAAGGGAGACAATTTACGTCGCACATCCCAGGCTGGAGAATAAAATGCAGCTCTTCAAGGGAGTTCAAACATAGCTGCATATTGTCTGAAGCCTCATTTCCAGTCTGTGGCATAGCATTGAGTCTGGTGTCTTTAATGTTTTTCTCACAACAGTTTCCAGAACTGTTTCCTTCTGCAGGAGCCCCAAAGTGCATATGTGTTAGGCACACATTTCCTCGCCCACCTCTGCGTTGGAACACAGATTTGTTTTAACTTTGATTAACAATCCTCCACAGAAATTTAAAGAAAGAAGTGACTGATTCTTCTCTCACTTTCAGTAAATTAGGAATAATTCCCCTCTCCCTCCCGCCCCTAGGCCATGGAGTTAACATAAATAATGTGAAAGTGGTGAAGGTGATAGAAGAGTTAGGCTAAAAATGAAGAAATCTACTGCCTTCAACACAGAATATGGGGTGAAAATTATATCTTTGCCTATTTAATTGCCAGGCAAAATATGGGACAAGAACTCTTGGGGGCTCCCAGTCACCAACAATATGAGTGATTTCATATTCATAGCCTGTAATAGCTGTTCTAGCCAACCTCCTTCTCATGTTCAAGAAGCAAAAACAGCAGGAGGTTTTCAAAAGTGTGAAGAAGAAGTAAGCATCCGACTTTCACTTACTTTTAATAAAAGTTTGTCCTATGGCAACCCTGGAAGCCTTTGAGCATATCAGCCTATACTTCACCAGCAAAGTAGCTTTTGTGTAAGGGACTATCCAAGCTTCCCCAGCAACCACCTGGAAGACTAGTAACACCTCCAATGAGATTCAAATTAATGGCATGTAACCTTGAAATTAGTGGTTTGACATAAAGGATTTTTCTTTCATAGTATCCAACCCTGTTTCTACCATCTGGAAGAATGATCGTTTTGTGAAGCCAGAGATCCCATCATTTAATGTGCAAAATTTAAGATGTCAATCAGGATGCCTAAATAACTCATGTTTGTAACAAAATGCAGCTATCAGGTTTTTTTGGGGTTTTTTTTGGTCTCATGATGTAAATGGGAATTACTAGTCCAGAGATTGAGTTTACAACTCTGATTTTAAATTTCCAGTCTCTCAAGAGATTACTGTGACTTGAGAAAAACTCAGAGGGTATAAAAATACATTCCTAATCGTCTAAAAAAACCACTGATACTGAGAAGTCTCCAGATTTCTTTCCACCATTTCCCATTCTTACAGAATATTTAGTACCGAGAACAGTTTAAATAAATGCAGACACACTGTCCCTGTCTTGCCTTCATTTGGTGCTAAATCCCCCAGAGAGGAGATAACTGTTTTTCAGCTGAAGTCTGGAGAGCTGCCTTTGACTCAACAGCAGGCTACAAAGATTTATTTCTTCATCTGCATGGTCTGTTTTGCCTGGTGTTGATAGGAAAGGTTGATTCTTAGAAGTTCATCACGTTTAATCATTGCTCTGGTCCCTTGTTAAGGTGTGATACATTCCTTCTCTCTGCCCCATTTGTCCAAAACACATTGGCCAAGGGAGCATAGTGTTAAAAAGGCTGCAAACCAAGTGCTGTGGTCCCACTTGTTACCCTTGGCAGTGTTAAGAGGTGTCAGTTTGGTTGAACCCACCACAAATTTTGGTCTTGGAACAAATGGACTAGCTAGGATGGGGACAGAATTGGAGAGGGGAACTTTCCAAACACTGTTCTGTGGGCTAATGCAGAACACCTGCCTGTGTCAAACTCCAGTTGCATCTGAGGCACTGTTGAAATAACCAAAGTTATTTCAAGTCATGAAAAGTCATAGTCAGGCATCATGAGCAATTGCCCAGGTTGTGTCCTGTCCTGCCAGCAAGGCCATGCATTGCTCCTCAGCTGGCAACAGTCAGAGTAGCTGCCACTTCCAAGAATGGGTAAGTGCTTGATGCTGGAAGTCTCAGGAAGAAAATTTATAAACTGAAAAGAGACTTTTTTTGTGCCTTCATGCAGCCAAATTTGATGGGAGGTGTATATTCCTTGAAATGTAATCAAAACAGGGTTGGACTAAGTAGCACACATCAATGATATGTGAACCCCTTAAAATACCTTGCCAGAGGCCAATAAAATGAAGACACACAAATGTGAAGATAATTTCTTATTTGGTTGCTCCTGGAACTGTTTTTCCTGTTTCATTCCTTTTGCTGCCACCATTAGGAGGTGCTGGTTGGATGCTTTCAGTGTGGTACTCCAGTGCAGAAATACATTGTGCCAGCTGATAGAGAAAAACATTCACACACACAGGGAATTCCTGAGCTGACTGCTAGTTATAGAAATATTATTCAAGAGCCAAAATTATGTGATCCTTCTTGGAACAAATAGACCATGAAAAGCAGCAAGAATTTTCCTCCATTGAGGATCTGGAAATCTATGCCATCTCTTAATATCCAACAGACTTCTTGCGTATCTGGTGTGAATTTTTCAAGTGAAACATATGATAGAAATGGAAAGCTTAATCAAGTTTCCTCAGCTTACTAATTACTCATTCTTTGTGTTTTGTTTTGGTGGTTTGTTTGTTTGTTTGTTTGTTTTCCTTCCCTGCTTTGCCTGACAATTGAAAGTGGCAGAGACGTAAATCTGGGAGGTTTGTTTTGTTTTCATCCAGCTCTTAGAACACCTTTTCTATATACACAGAAAGTTAAAAATAAGAAAGAAAGGATGTCAGCAATATGATAACAATGAGGAATGGCTGGACAGAGGATTGGACTCTATAAATTATGTTTACCATCCCACAACTGATGAATTACCAGGGATTTTAATTGTAAACATCTGCTTGCTATTGCCATATTTCACAGGTCAGGATCAGCAGCTATTTTATCTATCTGTAATTTTATTTCTTTACCAAGTGCCTGATCATGAGAAACAATAACTGTCAGCAGTGCAAATTCCCACAGGACTTTGAAGATTTACTCTGACTAACTACAGATCCATCCAATATCTCTCAAGATCAGTCTCTACCTGTCCCAGACTGAGATGTAATGTTGCTATAGACTGTAACAGTTTACAGAAGTGGGGCCCTTTAATAGATCAGTGTATGAAATCATTCCTATTCCTCTACAGTACTTTGTAAAGTTTCCAGAGAGCTTTGCAGGCTTTCTGGATGAAAACCACTATATAAATGCAAGATGCCATTATTATTTATTGTTTCAGCTTGACAGAAAGATGGAGGGTTTCATTTTGACTTTATATTTCCACTTCACCTTTGTTTCATAACTTTCTGACATGTAGAATTTTCCTTTGTATTCCTCCCAAGCCTTTCTACCTCACTGTTAAGGCAGAGAGATTGGAAATGCTGCAGACAGAAGTAAGTGTTAAATTAGAGCTTTTTTAAATTATTATTTGTATTCTCATCACATAGGAGATCATGCTAGAGGCCCCAATGTCCTGTATCAGAGAGTATCTGGTTCAGGATTTTCTAAAAATGAGCAGGAATTCCATCTGTGACTGGTTCTGTAAGATTCTTACAAACAGGGAAATTTGTTAACCTTTGCCCCTAAAAACAATATTTTAAGAGTTTCTTTACTGTCTTTTGTAGCAGTTAATTTTCTCTTTACACAGCTGTATTGAGAGCAAATGATGGGAAGCCCAAATAGCAGGAAGCTTCCTGCTGTTAATTTGAATACCACAGATTGAATTTAGCCACATTTTGCATATATCTGGAAAATGAGATATTCACCTCATTATTGTCCTCACAATTTTTTTCCCCTCTTTAATTCATCCCATGGCATTTTGTGGTGGGAAACCCTATTACATCACCATGCTGTGTGATATTATTTCTTCTTGAATATATAATTTCATACATTGTAGTAAGTTAAATGTCAGACGGTTCTACCTCCACAGCTTTATTGACCACAGGAAAAAACTGCTATTCAGTGTGGCTATTCTACTTGAACCACTTGGAGTTTCAATTCAGTGTCATTTTAAAGAACCTTTAGAAGAACAGTGGATGAGACTCAGCACTCATCCCATTACCAGCTTTATTTAATCTAAAATGCCTTAGAGAGAGAGAGAGACTCCCTTATCTCTGAGTTGTGCAAACACACCACAGCACACTGATACAAGTTCTGTTGTGAACGGTGTAGAAAAGCTGGTGGTGAGTGGAATCCTAAGTAGTGAATCCAGCAGGTAAAACAGGACTGAGGAGAAGGGCTGAGGTCTATGGCCATGTCCCAGATATTGGAGGAGAAGACAACTGCTATTGCAGTGCACAGAAATAAGAGGAGCAGAGAGTTTGATGGATGCCATAACTGCACTAATACCACTAATATCTCTAACACAGCACAGAAAGAAACTAATGAAGGCATGTGTTGTCTTGCACGTTATGGTGCCATGTAATCCCCCAAATACTGAAATACTGATGTAGATATTTTTTGTGGTTGTTGTTTTAGTCATAATTGCTCCAGTGTCAAATGAGATTGTAATGAGAAGTGGAGCTGTTACAGAAAGTTCACTGTTCTGGAACTTTTGTGAGTTGTCTCAAATAACAACTTTTTTTCCCATGTATTTTGCAGCTGCCTCTTCATTCCCTGGTTTGGAGACTGACTCAGAAAATAAGACATCAAGCTTTAAAATTAGCTGAAAAATAAAGGGTGGAGATGTGAAAAATGTCAGGGACTTGACATTCCAGTTTTCATTAGCTTTCAAACTTTTACAACATTCCTTAATAGTCTTGTTTAATACTGGTTGTTCCAGCTACTTTTTGAAGATATTTTGGAAGTCATGAGACATAGATATGCAGACAAGAAGCCTGATGACTTGGGACACAGACCAACTAAAAATTAATTCCATATGTTCTGTATGCCTCTGATAACGCAAAACCTGGTGTTTCATGAGGTTTTTTTTGTAACAATCATTCACAATAATATGAAGGTTGGGATTATCTAAGTTGTGGTATAAACTTGTATGAAAAAAACATAGGGATAAGAATATTTTGGATCAATTTTTCAGCGTATTTGTGTACCAGTGTTTGCACAGCATGTCTTTGATGTGGGCTATAAGGCTTCTTCATGACCACACTGAGATGGGTACAATTCATAATCATTCAGTTATTTTTTCACTTGTAAATCTCAACCTATACTCATCCTTGCAGATCAAGACAGGAGTAATTTCAGCTCGCAGGAGATCACTAGTACTACCTGTCTTCTAGATCTACTCTATGATCTAAAGAGTGCATTTAATGTTAGAATTGGGCTTTTCTGCTAAGGACTTTTATTTGTTCTTGACTTTATCCTGAGCCAAACAGGAGCTCCTGAGCAAAGCAAAGAGTCTAACTCTTGCTCACTTTTCAATACTTAAATGAAACACCTGAGTTCAGAGACCTGGCTGTAGAACAGGGAGACAGTGCCAGGGAGAAAATCAGCTCTGAAGATCATTGTGGGAATTTAATTTATTTTCTGGATGTGTTACTCTTTCTCCATGAGCCCAGAGGACCCAGGGCTAGCAGATTCCCATCCACTTCAGCCCACTGCCTCAGGTTACATTAAATGAATCCAGACCTCAGATGAGCTGTTTCAAGAACAGAAAAAAAAATAAAAATCAAACCCATACACTAATATGTCAGTAAAGCAGCAAAGAAATAAAGGCAGAAAAAAGGCATACTTGCCTCAGTACCTGTAGGATGAGAAGTGCAGCTCATGGAGTATTTTCATCCTCAAACTGCTCCCTCTGCTGCCTGCAAGACAGAGGGCAGTGGGAAAGAGATGTGGTCTCTGTATAGCCACCCAGGTGGGCTCTGCATCCTTCTTCCTCCCTCTGCTCTCAGCATTAGAGATTCCGACAGTTACTAGATAAAGTTAAAGACTCATGTAGTGATCTTCACACTAATTGGACTGTAATGTATAGCCTCGGTCAAGCAAATCTCTCCCAGCACTCCTCTCCACAGACGGCAATCAAGCCATTTACAGAAGATGCATCGGCTGCTGGGACCCTGGAGTAACCTTAAACTGCACTGGCCTTTTAGCAGAAAACACAATTAATTTTGATACTGAAGGGCAATTAGGACTGGGGTTAAAATAAAAAATCTTCTGAACAGAGAATGTCAAAGACTGGGATGGAAACTCTTTCCCTGTACGCGGTGCGTTGAAGGTCTGTAAGTGCAGCAACTGTCAGCTCACAGTAATTCAGATCACTTCATAAACCTCCAGTTTGCACAGAAGAAATGTAAATTCAGATTAATAAGCACCATGCTCAAACCCTACTAAGACTGATTGCCATTTTCGTCGAGTCTTTGCTGCCACAATGACCACAGCTTCTTCTCGTTCTTGCTGGGGAAACCTGCCTTACATCCCAGAGTTTAGTGAAATGACCAATTACATTTATTTTGTTCTGTTTAATTTCCAAAGTAAAATGCTCTCCCAGCTGACACTCTGCAGATCATGATTCAGAGCAAATCATGTCAACAACCCTGTGAACTTCTTTTAAGAAGCACAGAAGATGTTCACAGTAATACACATCTAATTGCACCAATGTGCCCTGGCATACATGCAAGGCTGCCAGAATTTTGGCCTCACCTGTGCAAAAGGTGTAAGTTCATGTCATTCTCCATAACTTTATTGTGAGGATGGTGAGGCCCTGGCACAGGTTGCCCAGAGAAGCTGGGGATGGCAGTGTTTGAGGCCAGATTAGATAGGGCTCTAAGCAACCTGGTTTAGAGGGAAGTATCCCTGTCTGTGGTGGGATGTGTAACCAGATGATCTTTATGGACCTTCTTTTTTCTCTGATCACCATAGAACTAACACATGTCAGAGACAAAGGGAGTTCACTGTTATAGTCTTGGTGGGGTTTGTTACATTTTGGTTCAATTCATGGTGTTGTCAGTGGGGAATGGCCAGAGTCTCTTTATGTGTGAATTAGCGTTATAAGAGTTTGTCAGAGAGCCCAAATCTCATGTCGAGTGTTTCTATGCAGCTTCAATAAACCGCAGTCGTTAATACCAAGGGAATATTTCCAGGTATGAATGTAGTGTCTGGGAAAAGGTAGGGGAGGGTGAGAAGGAGTCTTCATGTAATTAGAAAAAAATCAAGATTCTATTTCCCTTGATGCTACCAAAAAACCTCATTTTTCTTCATGTTTCCAGGTTTTCTTTCTATTTACAGGGCCCTTTATTCTGTCGTGAACTGATTTCACATTTGAAACTTGGTCAGCCATCCCACAAGCTGTAGCTGAGAAACCACTAACTGATGTTAGATTTACACAGTGGCTAGGTTTTGTTTTTCTTAAAACCAGTGTCCTAGGGGAGACTTTCAGTGGCAAAAATGACATGAGAAGCACTAGCAGCCAACAGAAACGGAGTTCCCAGGGTTAAATCTGTTTTCAGGAATTGATTCAATCTCTGCTTTGTCAACTAGTTTGAGATCCAGGGCCCCATTCCCACTAGATTCAAGGAAGGGTAAGGAGCCCAGAGTAAACTCATTTGGGTCTTTTAAGTACAACATGATTCATATTTGTGTGCAGCCTCTGTCATGGGTTGTGCACAGCCCACTGCCAGAATACGTCACCCTCTCAATCTTGCGCCGAAGGGGGCAGGTGGACAAGATAACTTAATAGCTCATATTCATTTGGAATTTCTCTGGTTATGGGGTAGGTCACCTTGTTCAGCAGGAGAGGGAAAGCATGTAAATCGTCAGCCCAAACTCAAGCTTTAGTGTAAGCAAGTTTCACAGAAGCTGAACTTAACATTTCTTGTTATCTTGCAATTTCTTGAGGTATCCCTTCATGAGAGTGGTGTGAGGGCTCCAGTGGTGGTAGAAATAACAATAATCCATCATGTTCATACAAGTGACATGAAATTAAAAATTGTCACCAAATGACTTGCATGAGGGACAGGAGCAGGTTGAGTGTCTGGAAAGATGTAACTCTCTGTTGGAACCAGACTTAACAGGGCTTCCCAAGCCCACACAGATGAGGGGTAGGAAGGCAAAGCACTGATCTCCATCAAGTCATGCAATCAAACCACTTGACTGATGATTCAGCTCCAGTTGTAGTGAAGTATGAAAACTAAAAAGGATACAATACATGGGGTTTATTATTATTGTATTCCTGGGAATACTAAAATTTCCTTTTCTAGAATTCTAAAAGAATTCTAAACATTCTCACATAGAAATTTGAGCCTGAATGAGACAGAAAACAAACCTCTACATTCAAAAATGGCTAGCATTAAATCTTACAAAGATATCAAGAAATTCTGAGGCTGTAACATATTCCTGCCGTGTATTTTTATACCCTGAAGAATGTAAGCATCCAAAGTACTATTTAAATGTTGTGCAGGTTTATTTGTTTGTTTTCACAATCCTGCCCATTCCAACCCCTAGCTGTTCTAGTTGCTTGTACAGGTATCATCATGTAGTTCCATGTCAAAATGAATCAAAGAATAAAAAAGGCAAGTAAAATACTGTCAGAGTTTTGAAGCTCAAACTGAATCAATATAGCTTGAAAAAAATAATAATCACTTTATAAAATTGTCACATTGGTGTTCTTCAAACACACAAAAATCACCATGTATTTCTTTGCTGCAAAATTTCAGAATTGTGAGTTTTTCACAAACTTCATTAATAAACAATACATCTGTCATGATTTCAATCCAAAGAAGGGAAATCACCTAAAAACTCTATTTAATTAACCTTTACAACCCCCTTGTGAGCTTGGCATTATTATCTCCATTTCACAAATGGGCACATTGAGACACAATGAGCTTAAGTGGCTTCCTTACAAGTAAAACTACATAGCAGGTCAATGGCAGAGCTTGGAATAGATCCCAAATCTCTTGGGCCCTGGTCCCACGTTTTAAGTGCTACAAACCTTCCCTTCTTAAAACAGGTGCAGTTTCAGATCATTGTTTTTTTGTTTTATTGAGCCTAAGGTGTTCACATCTGTGATAAAACTCTGGAAAGCATCTAAAAATACAGTGCAATTTGAGCATCTAAAAGAGCGTCTAAGAAGAAGAAACAAGCTCTTTTATTTTGTTTAAGGGCTGCACACAAATGTCTCTGGTGGAAAATAAGGAGTCTTTAAGAATGATGTGTGACTTCCAGTGATGGAACTTGGGTTAGCAAGGGTATTTATTTTTCCCTTCATTAAGAAACAACTTATCATTCCAGTAAAGGAGCTGTTAATGAGTTTGTTCACACTTGCTGAGAAATGACTGCAGGATACTCCTCAGAGAACTTACTCTGAGTGCATACAAAAACCAGCCAGAGCTCAAGGTACAACCAACAACCTGCATAGGTAGAGGAAGCCCTTTTGGATCTTTGCCTTTCCTCCTGTTTGATTCTCTTTTTGTTTTGTTTTTCCTCCCCCTCCAGTGCTGTTCTACAGATCCGGGAGGAAACTGAGAGGTTTGGAGCGCTTGGGTTGGGATGTACCTTCCTGAACTGCCACCAGGTCTGCATAAGGGGCAGAGAGTCAGTGAGAGGCTGCCAGTCGTGCAATTGACAGGGAGGAAGGAAAGAAGATGTGGTCTGCCTCCATCTCACCCTTAAAGCCAGGATCTGCTGTCCAAACCATCAGGAGACAGATACACACTTGTGTCCCATGACATCCTGTGCTGTGGTCCTTCATCCATGGCATGGGATGGTTACCTTCAACAACCCTCAGCAGCACTCAGCTCCACCCATGGGAAGGCCACTAAGGTCATGTCTTGCCAGCACATGTGGGGACACACCTGTTCTCTGACAGAGGAGGAGGAGGAGGAGGGTGGCAGAGATGTTTTCTTCTGTGTGTGCTTTCAGTGTGGCCTTAGGTTGCTGGCTTGGAGCACTGCAGTCCTTACTGGGCAAAGCTTGGGATTCCCCAGGACAGGAAAACATCCTCCTGGCACCATTTCAGAGACTTAACCTTTTGACATTACAGCTTTGAAATGCAGGTTAACACATAATTAGACTGTGCAACACTATAAGAAAATTCCTGAGCAAAGAAGGCAGACTGCCTAACCTCCAGACAGTTCGGAGATGAGCCTCAAATTGCTCCTCCTGTCTTCAGACTGTTTCCAACAAACTTGCATGTCTGTGTCTGGGCTATATATATGAGTGTATATATATAATCTCTCCTCACCATCCACCTATTGTCCTCCTGTTCTTTTTTGTCAGCTGTTTTGAGAAGTATTTCTGACTCAGCAGCGTGAATAATTGTTGGGTTTTTTTGTTTGTTTGAAAAAATATGGATAACAAATGGCAGCATTTGCTTTTCAGACTCCAGTCCTAACCTGAGAAGGCCCACCATGACCTCCAAACTGAAATCAGTAACTTCACTCCTGTTCATTTCCTCATCCTGTGTCTAAGCCCAGGGGAAATGGGTTGAGACCTTTTGCACATAATCTGACACACGGCACGCAGGGCCGGAAAGCAGAAAATCATTTCAACAAAAGGCCAGAGCTCTGGGTTAGGTAAATTCAGGAAGGAGAGAGATAGGAAATGGCAGTAATGTCGCCAATAGACTAAGAGGATCCTGGCACCAGCCAGGGTGTGAAATATGAGGTTGTGTCTAACAAGGACCAAGTTAAAAAAGGTCAGCTCACTTTGAAACATGCGACACCAAAGACATTTACAAAAACAGCTTTGGAGAGGAGTTGGGAAGACATTTTTTCCTTCAGGGAAGCTGACCTCAAAGACAAGACTCTTATTTGATATCCAAGGGTAGGACAGCAGGGAGGATGTCCAGAGGTCTGACAGCAGGTAAGTTGGCCAGAGGGCTTACCCAGCCACATGGCATGGGGGGCGGTATGAGCTTCCCTATGTGTACCTCATCCTTTCAGCCAGATAAAGGTCCTATAGTCACCTTACACAGCATGATGTGCATCCTTAGCTCACAGCCATACGGACAGTCAGGTTTCACTAGAGTGCCTCATGCTGTGCTGATAGATATCTGTGTAACCAGTAACTTCTTACTGGAAGACCTCAGTTAACAGATCTACTTATTTTTTGGGTACTTCCAGGAATGGTGAGTCCACAGCTTCCCTGGACAGCCTGTTCCAATGCTTGACCACCCATTCAGGGAAGAAATTTTTCCTCATATCAATCTAAACCTCCCCTGGTGAAGTTTGAGGCTTCTGTCTAGTCACTTTTTACCTGGAAAGAAAGACTGACCCTCACCTGTCTACAACTTCCTGAGCTGGAAATAGCACAACAATATCCTTTACTAACTGCTTTGGCAGCTCCTTGACCAAATCAGGAAGTTCAGAGGTAGACTGGAAAAAAAAATAAAAAAAGGGAAAAAAATTAAAAGCAAAAAACCCCAAAGAAAACCACACACAACAGAAAAATCCCAAACCAAACCAAACCAAACAAACAAACCCCCCCCCCCAAAAAAAAACCAACCAAAAAAAAAAACAACAAAAAAACCCAAAAAAAACCCAAAAAAACCCCCACCAAACAAGCAAACAAAATAAACCAAAAACAAAAAACTGCAACCAAACAAATAAAAAGCAACACAAAACTAGGATCCAGATAACTTGCTGGGTTTTTTTTCTGAGATTTCAAAAATTTCTTGATATGAGCTTGATTTGTTTTGTCAGTAAAGGGTTAAAGTTCTCACTTTCAAAGAAGTAGGCGGATGTTCTATTAAAGGCAATGACAGTTTTGTTATTAGCACCAATGAAAACAGGATCCAACTCTTCATCACCCATCTACCTCCCAATAAACCCACATATCCTGAGAGAACAGAGGTTCCTTTTGACTGTTACATGTTTTTCTACACTGTCCTTGGACCCCATCTGTGTCCTCTACCTGAATTAAAATGAACCCTCCTTTCTTTATCCTCCCCCTGACTTCATTCCCACTGACCCTCTGTTCAGCTGATCTCATTTAAGACTGAGTGTATTTTATTTCTTTTATGACTTTGTCTTCGGCAAGAAACTCCCAGTCCTTCCAACCTCTTGCCACGTGTGACATTCTGTCCCCATCAAAAATCAGATCCTTCCTTCAAAATAAGAACTGGCACCAGGTCAAAGTCCTGAAGATGAAAGGAAGGGTTAAGTTTACTTTCAATATTGGAGGAGGGTTCGGAAATAAATGTCGAGGTTAAAAAGTCCAGATGGTAATTCAACTGTATCCCAGCTATAAACATGATTTGATTTATGGGAACCACTAATGGTATCTCGGTTTAGATCTGGAGGCTTTGCTTTCTCTCATCTGTAGCTTGAAATTCATCAGATTTTTTTTCACTCCCACCATGAATCTTTCACTACAAAGAGATACTCCCATCAAGAATTTGGGAGTTCTTTAAAACCTAGCAATTGATAAACGTTAACAATCCTAATCCATGCAAATTACCGTCTGAAACCTTTATTTATAACACCAAGCGGATGTGCTTATTCAAAGCAGTCTAAAAGAGCTTTGACAAGTTCAGCCTCACAGAACTGTATCTCCTTTTGCTGTTTTCCCTCTCCTGTCCTTTGGGGATCAAACTGAATCAGTTTTCACTTTTTTTCTGACGTTGCGATTATTAGGTTTCTCAGTTTTGTCAGAAAAATCCATCAGAAATGTTTATCTCATGGGGCAAATAGCAATGGAACAGCATGTTTATCACTTCGAGGGCCATAATCTACAGGCAGCAATGGCCCCAATCTGGTTTGTTTTAAAACACAGAGGCTGAAAAAGAAAAATGCCCATGTCTGAAATGTGTGATGGAGATGTGCAGCACTGCATTAGCCCTGACACCCATTTCTTTATGTCTCTATATTTCGGCTGTCAGTCATTACATATATGTTGCCTGAAGTCCTTACAGTTTACTACTTCCAACCTTGAGAAAGCAAAACAGTTGGCCTCAACCATTAACATCTAAGAAAGGTAACTTTTCATGGTGGACTTTGCAGAAATCTGTGTCCCTAAAGTAGTTACTCTAAATTGCAGGCTCCTGTGGGACGTAGAAGTCTGATTTAGAAAATGGCAGGAGGAATGTTTTTGAAATAGCCAACATGGATATCTCTGTATGACTACATTTGTGTTCTGTCTGGGTACCCAGTCTATATTCAAGACACCCAAGCCATAGATAAATGTCCATTTTTAAGGCTATCCAAACAAGCAGAATAATAAGTAGACCAATGTTTACAAGATACATTTTTTTCCTTTATGCATGCCATGGAGAAATAACACAGAGCACAGCACACAGTGAAAAATGAAGAGTGTCTTAGGAATACTCCAGCTTCATTTGTTGGGTCAATGCATAATGAAAGAGCAACCAGGTATTCAGGATCAGGGTTTTACAAGGATTTATAGATGCATTGATTGGCTTTGAATTGCTTGTGTCTCTAAAGACCTGAAACATGCTTCCACCAGGCCATCAGCATTTCTTCGAATCTCCTCAGGTAGAGGGAATGTGGGAGTAAAAGAGAGCAAATAAACCGCACAGGACAGAAAGTGACTAATTCCTCTCTTGTGTCATTTACCTTTGCCAAAGTGATGTGGTCACTACAAGGTAAAACAAGGAAAGGAAAGGGGAAAAGAGAAGGGAAAAGAAAAGGGAGAAGGCAGAAAAGGGTGAGGGGAAAAGGAGAGAAGGGAAGAAAAGGGGAAGGGAAGATTAGGGAAAGGGAAGGCAAAGCAAAGCAAGACCCAAGCCATTCTATGATTCTATGAAAGGAAAACAAATAGATCATAGACCAGCAGACGTTTCAGCCAAGTTATTCTTATAGAAACGTCTTCTTAACAGATTGGAAAGAAACCAATACAGAAACTGAAGTTTTCAGGCAAACCAAGCCTGCTGATTTTCAAGACTTGTAGACAAATTTGCGTGGTGCTTCTCTGTAGAAGTCTGCTCTTATCTCCAGCTGTGGTACTGATTTGATGGGTGGTATTGAGTAAATCATCCAGTTTCATTATAGAGCTGGTCTGCACACAACCTCCCACCAAAATAATAAAAGATGAGAAGTCAAAATCAATTTCATTAAGCTGGCACAAGTCAATATTTGGATGCTTTACATTGAGAATGGGAGTGGTTCAAAGTCAGTACCTGCAGTGTGGTTTTAAATGGACAAAATAAAAGTCATCAAAATAGGAAAATTGATTTTAGGAAGTTAAATCAATGTGTGTGCCTGTTACAATTTACACACCTGGCTAAAATTGTATAAGATATATGTTTACAATAGCTAAATATTACTATTATTACATAAATGTTGCAAAAAACCACTGACTTTTGACTGAAGGTAGGTATTGAGTTGTCTGGTGTGAGATTAATTAATACAAGGGCCTCGTCTGCACTCAAAAATGTCCTGGCTTTAGTTATGTGGTGCATAGCTCCATGTAGCTCTGTGTAGCATTCTCGTTTTAGTGTAGCTGAAAACTGTTCTTCATTGACTTATTCTGAACTGGAATGAGCCTGCTTTAACACGCCTTAGGACATCCATTGTGCTTTTGTAGTGGTAGATCTAAACTGGTATCAAATTAACACTTTCTTTTAAATCAGTGCAACTCAGTGTGTGATCACCATTTCAGTGTCTGTTGTCTCTAAATGAGCATTTCAAATCTCTTTGGCTGCAATCTGAAGTGTCTACAGGAGCCATCAGGATCAGCTTTGTCCATACATTTCAGCTATATTTTCCATGATACGTGCAGAGTATTTGCAGAAATAAATGGGAAGATGTTTTTCCCATATGTGCATGAACTCTGAACTCCAAGAGTTCAAGTGGGTTCAGTTGTTCTCCTCAAACTGTCATTCTAGTCCTAATTAGTACATGGTGCCGTGAGCAATTTAAATGGAATATATTAATAGAGGAGAATTCAGAGGAGGAAAAAAGACGCCCTCCCCCATACCCCTGCCTGCAAAAACTCTTAAATAAACAGGAGATTTCTTAAGGGTGCCTCACACCCTTCCCACCTCCCCCCTTTCCCTCAACAATAAAGATTGAGGGTGGGAGACGGAGAAGGTCCGGATGCTGTCAGCCAGGGAGGGTTTCCCACAGGAGGAGATAGCTCCAGACTCCCACTGCTTCCAAGGAGTCATGGGGGATGGGGAGATGCTGAAACTGAGCCATGATGGCTCAGGGAAGTGCTGTTTTATTTAAACCCTCAAATGGCTTGACATGCCCCTGGTACTTTCACTGCCTAATTATAAATGAAAGGAAAACGGCAAGAGAATCCCCTCCTGTTGACCATATCCCACTTAACAAGGCAGCACATGTCGCAGTCTCTACCTTTTTAGCTGTGTCCTTGCTTTTATCCTTCTGCAATTTAATCCTAACTCAATTATATTATTACAGCGTGTCACTTTGAGTCACTTTCCCCCTTATTGGCATATGGCTCTTTTCAGTTTCACTGCTAATTCTTTTCCAGTGGACTTGTTTAAAACATACTCATTTTCTGCTTAGACTCTGTGTTATTCACGCATCACATTTCTGCAATGCCTGGCTAACTTCCTCAGGAGGAGAACGGGAGCCGGAGATCTTCGCTCTCTGCATACATTTGCTCGAGTTTCCATACCAAATTGTCAAAACACAAACTAGATGGCAGGAAAGGTGAGCAGCCTGCCCCGTCTGTCAGAAATGTGGATAGGAGGCTGCCCTCCGCTGGGTCTGTTCCAAAGCCCTGGGCTGGAGTGATGAGGAGAACTGGTGAATACTGAAAGCTGTTTTCTATCTCTATTGTTTTTTCTTTCTTTCTTTTTTTTTTTTTTTTTTTTTCTTTTTTCCTTTTAATTTTCAGACACATTCACTGACTCCTTGTGCTTCCTTTGACTTTTCTCCTTGAGTCATCCACAGCACAGGCTCTTCCTAGCAAGATGGTCCTGCAGATTCTGGTTTCCTGGGGAATATTCCAACTGCCCATCCATTCCAGTTGTCCACCGATTTGGATATGGGCTGCTTGACTGATAGCTAATTAGCAAATGGATCAAAGAAGACACTAGTGAAGATATTTACCTGTAAAGAAAAAAACAAAACCAAAATCCAAACATAATTGTGTGACACATCACAAGCAGGGAAAGGACAGTTTTGAAAATATGTTAATTTCTCCCCCCTCTCATCTACTAAGAGGAGATTATAGCAGCTGGCACAACCACAATGCTGCCAAGTCCCAAACATCACTTTCCAAAAAGAACCCTTGTAGGTTTCTGTTGGTTTCCAGAATGCTTTGATTTGGAAGGGACATTAAAGATCACCCACTCTGAACACCCTGATCAGGACGGGGACACCTTCCCCTAGGCAGTGCACTGTTTTCCTTAAAGTTGTTTACACTTGGAATTGTCCTGCAATAGTGATACTAGAGAGTTTAGCTTCTTTTGGGATAAAATACCCATATTTCCTTTCCACTTGCATGCACAATCTTATTTTGGATTGCCTTTTACTGACTGAGGTTGTAGGTGGAATAAGTTAACTAAGGGAAAAGCTTGTTGGTAAACATTCAAATAGATTAGACCAGAGAGGAATTTCATGTTTTAGGAAAAAAAACAAAACAAAACCAAAAACAAACACACAGAAGCCCCTGAAGAAACAAGCAAACAAATAAACTAAATTAATGAAAAATAAAAATCTGGCCTTGGTTTTTTCAAAAACTCTCACTTATATGAAGGCAAAGGAGCAGAAACAAACCAGACAGGATAAAATTCTGCAAAATCTCTTTCTGGCAGAGGCAAAGACAAAATTAAAACTTAGTTTGTTCATAGACAGATAGTTTCAGATAAGAGCAAAACCTTCTGTCTCAAGATGACCTACAGTTTGTCCAACATCTTTCTTGAGTTCAGTAACTTCATTGAGGGAAGGGGCTAAATTCCTGATTTTCCCACTTCTCTACATGTAACACTAGAAACGAGTGACTTGAATTCAAAGGTCAAGATCTGTTTTCACAGGCTAAACACATATCTCTGTGCTGTCTTTTGCAGTTAGATAACTTGCACACTTCAATGCTGAGATAAAGACCAGGTAGGCTGTTTACAAATTCAGGTTGTTGTAAGTTGATAGTGGAGTGCCTGAAAAGAGGTATAGAAAATCACACATGATGCTGTGGTACTAACATCCATACAAGCAAAGTAAGGGTACCAATGGGTCTGATTTTATATCTCCTTTCTGAGCCAAATCAAATGTAATAATTATGGAAATTCTGTGAGTTACTACTTTTTATTTCAAGATGAGATCATGTGTAAAGATGCTCATGATTTTTGACAACAGGTTCTTCAGCCTCAGGTAGAGAAACACAAAGCATATGAGGACACCATTGATGTCTATCCTTCAAGTTTTCATTTCATTTCTTAATACCATTTAAACTTTGTAGCTACATTGCTTAGAACTGTAATGACTCTGAGGTTATAGTTAGCAATTAAGATAACATGGTGTTATATTATATCAAGAAATCATGTCCACTTCATAGCTGTCCTGAGTGTCCTCTGGTTTCAGACTCTACCTGGGGTAAGAGGTAGCTAATTCTACATCCTCTTTCAGGCCACTGGGTCAGGTTGGCCCTTAACAACATTTTCCCTAAATCCCTCAGTCAACTTTTCTGTCAGAGATAAAATTTGAAGTCTATTTATTCTAGCTCCTCCAGCTCAGTTTCATGCAGAACAACTTCCCTCCACAGTACGTTGTTGTCCATGCACCATAAAACTTCTTTAGAAGTTTTATATTCACTGATTAATTGCTAGAAGCACCAGGGAAAAGAAAGAATCCTGTTAGATTTGGGAAGAAAATGTGAATACACTTCTTTTTAGAAGAAGTGTAAATATAGGGCAACTCTTATTTTTTTTGTTCTGTTTTTTTGGGGGGGATTTTTTTTTTTTAGTAGAGGTGAAAATAATTAATTCATTTCTTGCACCAGACTATCTGTTGTACTGTTCAACACATTTTGTGAAAAGCCCTCTTTGAATCAGGTAGTCCTTAATGATTGCTGAGCATCTAAACAGAAAAAAACAACAGCCCTGGAAAGCAATTTATGGAAAGAAAGCATGAAGAGGAGGTGAAACCTAAAAAAAGTTACATCTGAAATGAGTTTTGAAGGAACATATGCTCTCATGCAGCAGATTTTTCAACCTCATAGGAAATATGGTGCTGAAATGAGAATAGGTTGATGAAAGGATTGATTTGTTTTCAATGCAATTTCCTGTACATTTACATGTGAGTATTTCCCCCCTTTCCCCTGTGAAAGGCTTTGACTTAATGCTTGTAGAGGTGTGGGAGCCAGGACACCTACATTCCCTTGCCACTTTGGAAAGGATTCACATTTATACTGATGACTGTTTGTCTTCCTGTGCCTTTGATGTTTGTGATAGGTACAATGACCATCTTCGCCTTAACAAGCCTGTACTACAGTTCATCAGATGAGGATATTGTGATAAAATCCTGGAATTAATGCTAAGAGTGGTTATTATTTTGCAAGATGGATAACCCACAAAATGCCACTTTACTATTTCTAGTGACTGGCACTTGTTTAGCAACACAGAGCACAATTTAGAGGAGGCTTTCCAATTCCTACTGGATGGGATCAGTTTGACAGAAGCATCAGTATCAGGAGATCCTCTGCTAGGAAAAGAACTATCACTCTCCACTGTCTTTGCCATTTACAGGAAGGATTGGTGCCAGCAATTTGACTTTCATCAGCAATAAAACAGAGAAGAAAAAAAAAATTAAAAAAAGGAGTCACAAATGATTCTATAATGTCCTTGAAATTAAATTAAAAATAGCCATCACTGCCAAAACTCAGGAAAGGACTTACAGCTTTTTTACAGTGCCTACTACAATGTGGATTTATGATTGCCGGAATACTGCTTACTGTATAACAAGTGTAGTATTAAGTGCCATATTGGACTACCATATGGCTACTAACCTCAGAGGTTGGTAGCAACTATCAGTGTAGAAATTAGTGTGCAGAATGAGCCTGAGGATAAAACCAGTTATCACTCAAGCATGCTATATAATTGGCTGTAGCAAGAAACTAAAAAATGTCTCGGAAACCAGATGGATTTGAAATGTTCCATTATTCATAAACACTTTTTTTTTTTTTCTGCAGCAATGCTTGTTCCTTTCCCAAATATTCTGTTGTTAAAAAGAATAATTACCATGCAGAAGCAAAAAAAGTAAGGAGGATCAAAGTCCTTACTGCTGGGAGGGGGTGGCATGTGTCTGTGTTTTGGCCTGGGTGGCCCCCCTCTGCCCACAGTGCCTGGGTTGGGGGCAGCTGCTTTGTGCCAGTTTCTGCAGGGACTTTGCTGCTCTCCTTCCATGGAGAGCAACACTGGTGAGGGTGGTGTGGGTGTATGTGGTGATGTTATTAGCAGCCCTTCACAGCTGTTGAACCTCATCCTTTACACAGTGTTTCCCTCCTTTTTGATCACACAAATGACAACCATTGTAATCTCCCTGACAGGAACTGCCTCCCTGGAGGACACCACGTCCCACCACGCACACACCCTCTCTTCCTCTCCTTCCATTTCATCCCACTCCTCCCACCCCATGCCTTTTCCCACTCCTTCCCCAGCTGGACCCACAGCTGAAGCAGGAAAAGAAAATAATAATGAAAAAGACGCCTTTTTGTGTGTGTGTGGACAAGAAAGGACAATGATCTTTGCATGTAACATCAAGGGGGAACAGAAAATAGAACTTCAATACACAGGAGAGAGACTCTGCAAAATCCACCTAAATTCAGATAGGGGCTGGAGAATCTCTATGTGGGGTGAAAAGCAATCCCTCCTTCTCTTGCCCCACAACCAGCCTCTTGCAAACATCTTTTCCTCTCCAGAATAAATAAAGAGACAAGCTCTTATTTGTATGAAATAGAGGACACATGAATCCTCCACTTCCCATCACCCTTTCAGAAGTTCTTCAGTGTTCTTCTGATTTAATTCTAATAATCCAGCCAGGTTTGGAAGGCCAGTTCCAGCTGAAGAAGTAAGCCAACACATAGTTTCATCTAACAAAGCAGGCTCAGTGTAGTAGAAAAAAAACCCTCTTAGTTTGGCCTTTCTCTGAGCTGTAGGCTAAGATCAAAGACTGGAAATAGGGATAGTTTTAGGATTTGATTTATGACACCCATAGGCTTTTGGTAGGGAGAAAAATAAAAATTTTTGAAGAATCTGAAATTTATTTCCGTTGGATCTTCAATAAAACTTAAAAGCTGAATATTTTCCATGTTTGGGTTTTGGATGATTGGGTTTTTGTTACTGTTGTATGGAGAAATACACTGTAGTTTGAGTAAAAACTATTGATAAAATGAAAATATTTTATTACCTTTTCAGATTTGAAAATTGTGCAATCAAAGTTATGATATAAAACGTAAGAGGAAAACTTCAAAATCAACAACAGTGGAAAGAAACCACTAACTACCAAGTATTTAATTATGAAGAGGGAATATTACAACACTGTTAGACTTCTAACCCAAATCATAACCGTTTCCTCTTCCAAAAGTATTCAATTCCAATAAAACTACAATTACCCAAATATCATTTCCAGCTATTCAAGAAAGAAGGAGAGAAACCCTTCCCATGCAGTGGTTTGTGTTTCCTGGTCAAAGCAACAATGGAGCACAGGTTTAATTGCTGAGTACAAGGCAGTTATAATGGGTTGACTCAATTTACTACATTGGCCCACTGTAGGTTGCATTATTGCATCAATACTTGTGTACATTTTGGCCTGACAATTTATTGAATATTTCCTATGAAAAAAATGTAAGGATACCTGTGTGACTATGAATAACAAAGTATATACAAGGGCTGGTCAGACTTGGGAAGGGAGGAGCTTTCTCTTGAAGATGTGACAGCTGGGATATCTGCAGGCTGTGCATACATCTTACCTTCAGGAATGGACATTGACCAAGAATAGTGAATGGATAAAATTTTTTCATAAAACTCATCTCTGGAGGTGCAATACCTCCATCAGAGACAAAGTTAGGGTCAGAACCAAAGCATGGATATCGCCTTTGGCTCTATACTGGTTTTATTCCCTAGTAAATAATTTACTTTCTCTTTTCTCCTAAACAACAGTTTGGTATAACTCACCAGAAATTAACAGAATTGCCTTATTATTCCACTTGTCCATTGCCAAGGGCCCATTGCTTTTTGCTGCTTAAAGTTGGTTGTGTTTCAGACTCATTGTTAATTATAAGATCCAGGATAAAATGCTGAGAGATTAAGATCAAGATACTGAGAGAAAAATTAATTAGTGAGGGATTTGGAAGGTGAATGAATGGATGAAAACCAGATAAACTTCTGATGGTACAAAGCTATGGGATATCATGGGTCTGTGGAAGTTTGCTTGTGTAAATCTCATGTCTGTTCACTGTCATTAAATGTGTTTAGCCCAATAACACATTAAAAAACCCAAAGAAACAACTTACAGTGTTGGGTCCTGTACAACCAAAGCAATATCTATCCATCTATTAAATCTGTAGATAGTGTTTTAGACTGAAGTTATGCTGTTGCACATACAGGACATTTATTTTATGCATTGCCAGCAATACCACTGTAGCGTAAAACACTTATTTTATGGTGTACTGGGTTTGGTGGAAAGTTGCATGAATCTACTAATTCCAGGTCAGAAATAGAGTTTAAAAGCTTCCATGATCACTCTATGTCTGACCTGAAATATGCTTTTGTCAAGACAAGCTATCTAGAAAATTTAAAAGAGAAAGAACTATGTCAAGGAATCATCAAAAATTGGTGGGCAAGAAGGTAGGTTGGAGTGAAAGAACTCTAACAGACACAGTCCACTTAGTTTCAGACATCTCATACCATGGTTTTCAAGCATAAGGGTGCCTCTGACCCAGGTATAGAAGGAACAATGCCACTTTCAAAGCTTCCACTAAGAAAAGTAACTTCATATTAAGCTATTGGTTTTTGCATTTCTTTCATCCTTCACCTCTTTTAATAATTTGGCTTCCTGAAACCATTGTGGGAGACTATTAGGACTATTTCCCAGAGAAGCAGCAGAGCTGAGGGCAATAAACTCTGCTCAATCCATTGTTTATAGGATATTAATTATCCCAGCCATGAAAATATTATGTGGGAATTGACTAACAAAACAGAAGAGTAATTTTCCTGTTTACTTCTGAAAACTGGGAACTTTAACCTGAAATTTGATCTAAATAAATAATGTGAATAAAGAAAGAGGGAAATATAAGTAGACAGGGATCTTCCTCTCTGGATGTGGAGTGCCAATAACTGTAACAAATGTCTGGCATCCCAAAATATGAGCATGTTCAAGGGAGAATGAGTCAAGCCAACCTCTGTGGTGCGTGAAGGTGAAGGAGATGCCCAGGAGGTGAGGGTGAACAGATGGGAATGAGAGCTCTTAGAGTTTAAGCAATAACTCTGTTGTTCAGATCTACTTCTTTCCTGGCTCTCCCGGAGCCCTTGCTCATGTGGCAGTACCGGCTGGCCTGTCACCTGAAATGTCATGGCTGCTGGCAAAGCCTGCCCACTCTTCCGTTAATGTGCAAAGGGGGAAAAAGCACACAAAAAGTGCTGGAAGGTGAAGAGTCTCCAAGTCCACACAGTGTGTGCACAGACCATGACCTGTTTACCCCTTCCACACCTTCATGGAGCAAGGAGCAGTGGTCTGTGAGCTCCTTCCTGAGGTATGTCTACTCTTCCTTCCTCCATGTCCACTCTTCCAAAATACCCAAGCTAAGAAATTCAAATTCTCTGTTTATGCTTTCATGGAGTGAGTGGTTTAAAAAAGGTCAGCCTGAGATTTTTGGCACTGGAAAAATGTATTGATATTAACTTATTTTCAAAATAGGATTTGATGGTTTTGTTTTTTCCCTCTCAACAGACATCATGGAGCAGTGGGATAAAATACATCATCATTTTGAAAATTATGCATCAAAACAGGGATATTGAAATGTTTGCTATAAGACATCACATATATAAGTGTCTCAAAATTAGTCTTACATTCTTCATGTCAAGGAATGGACAAATTAAGTCCATTTGCCCTGTGGAGAGCAAAGAATCATGGGATTCAACCACAGATCCCAAGGGTACATCTCAAGGCTGCCTCATGGCATGATGATTTTCAGGTGTACATGAATCCTGGTGGATATTTGTGCAATCTGCATTTAAAAACCTGATGTCTGATCCCTTATACTGGTCCATATGCACAAACATTATTCCTTTCTCCTCTCATCCGGGAGTTCACAATCTGTCATGTTAGAAGGTTTCTCGTACCTTTAGATGCATGGCAAGACTCCATTTAATATAATATTCATCATCTTATAGATTGCTATGGAAGAAAAAGAAAAAAAAGTGGATTTGTGGCATAAAGGGGAGAAAAAAAAATGAAGGGAAAAAGAAAGAAAGGAAGAAAAAAAAAAAAAAAAAGAAAGAATGGCATTCGGAAAAAAAGGACAACCCTGTCAAAACATGACAGCTGATCCACTGCCTGTTTTATGCTATTCATAGAAAATGCCAAATTCTGCAAATAGTAACCACATGTACATCGGCTTCGCAGACTCAATGTTCTGCTGCAAAATGAGACGTTCTGTATTTTAGTGTGTCATCAAAGGCAGTGAAAATATCACTCCAGCCTCCTAGGCTTAACCCTCTGGTCTCTCAACTGTTAAAAGTTTAATTCGGTGGTGGAGGGAGAGAGCAGCAACACATCCAGCTTTGTGAGCGGTGTTAACGGAGCTGCCTAATGTATGCCAGTTGCACATAAAGTCAATTAACAAATCTGTTACCACGCCATTTTTATTCATAGCCATGAGACCATTAAAGCGACAAGACTGCATCTGACGTTTATGATCTTGTTCGCATTGCCAGAGGAAGGAGGGGTGGGGGTGGAAACAACTTTGTGGCTCTGTAGCATGAGAGAAACAGCACCATTCACAGCCATAAGGGCTCTTGAGCAAATGCCGGAGCTTCTGAAGTCTTTTTCTCATCTCAGTCCCGTCCCTTGTCTGTGTTCCTCTCCTTTTTCCTGGTCCCTCCTCCCCTTACCCCCTTGCTTGTGCCTTTCAGGTTTCATTTGAATGCAGAAAGATTGGCTTTTTAGTTCAAAACTATAACGTAATTGTCCTTTTTTGTGGCTGGCTGATATTCCCTTTCACTAACATTTAAAAGAGTACTTAGCCTGCATTGAACATGGGATGGGAACAGCTCCTGGTGCTTTTGTGTGCAATGAGGATCGCTTTGAGAGGTGAGGCTTGAGCTTCGGTTGGCTGTGTCTTTCTCCAGGAATGCTTCCAAGTTCTTCTAAGTGACCACTAGCACTGAATAGTGTCCTGTTTAATCTTCTCCTCCTCAACATACAGCCTGCACAACAGCTACAGTAAATTGCTATCAGTCTGAGAGAGCCAATTCTTGGGACTTACATCATTTCTGTCTTGGATTTTCCAAAATTTTCTAAACTCTACTGGCCTTTGTTCTCTTCTTCTATTTTTTCTGAATGCCAGGAGTGTGAAGATGAGGAACTGTCAATAGAACACTCTGACATGTCGGTGTTCACACTTAGCCAAACTGTTAGAACCCCTCCAATATAATCTGTATTCCCTGCTAACAAATGTAATTTCTACATATGCCTCCTGAACTTCACTTTGGTCCTTTTAAAATGGGGACAAAGGAAAGAAGATTTAGAAATGCTGGAGACAAATTATTTAATGGAAAATACTTAAGTCAGGAAGTGTCCTTCCCATATACTCCGCCTCATATTGGTAAGAAGACAACTGACTAGAATAAGGAAGTTAATGGCCATTTTAGTGGGTTAGCAGGCAAGTGAATAGTTAAGTAAGGAGACCAACAGGTTTTATGGCTGGGTGCACTGATTATGATACAGAGCTGATAAACTCTGAAATTATTTCTAGTGTGCAGACAGGAAGGTTGGAGGCCAGCTGTCTTGAGAATCTCAGATCACAATATTTGTCTGCTGCAGAGTGCCAAAATTCAGTGGCTGACATCCTGGCTCCATCAAAGTTGCTGGGTAAAACTCCAGCAGATGTTTTACCATTAACTTTAGTTGGATCCGTTTCACCAAATAACTTCAGGGGCTATGTGAGATGGCAGGATTCTCTCCAAGACTGTAGTAGTGGGAGACATCCTTGAGAATGTTTCACAGCACTGGACCTCCGGAGGAATGTATCTCTTGGGGATGCTTGTTTGGGAAGAGGCAGGAAGGAGTGTTATCGGGGAGGAATATTGTATTTTGGTTTCTGCAAAATGACAAGGAGTAAAAAAAGTGTGAGGAAAAATCAGTTTCAAACTCAGCTAAAATGGGGGAGCTGGGATGGCCAAGGAAGCAAAAGCTCATACATTAGAAGAAAGAACACTCGTGTGCCAGCAATGCCTTCCAGTTAAATAAGAGCTGTGTTTGGTTTGATCTTTACTTTTTTTTTTTATTTTATTCAGAGAGCACACAATCAGAAACCATCAATAAAATTCCTCTAAGTCCAGAGGCAAACCAGTAGTGACAAGAGTAGCATTTATAACAACTCAATATTAATTTCTTTAGGCATTTGTATTACAATGGGTGTGCAAATTCTTGCGCTAAAGGCAGAGGGGCTGCCACTCACCCACAGAGCTTTCACTTGACCCTTTTGAATCACTCAAAAGTGCTCCCATTTAACAAGAGTTGAGCAAAGAAACAGGTAAAATATTCACACCTATGTTCATGCGTATTTTCTGGAGAAAAAAGTATAAGAAAAAAATAGTAAAGGAAAAAAACCTGAAATATTGACATAGTCTCACTGCTCCAATGCCTATTCTGGAGTGGCATTACTCTAAAGGAGTCCCACTGAAGCCACTGGCCCCTGATATGGCTAAAAACTGCTGTCATGAAGTACCATCTTACTGGGTGAGGGTGCTAAAGTGGATCCTAAGTGTCAGGCCTAACGCTTCTTTTGCCAATGGAAGCTTTTCCACTCAATGCTATGTGTCAAGATCTTTTCCCGAAGGAGAAACCCCTTATCCTGCAGTGCTAATGGAAGAACCCAGCCTCCAACTGTCCACTCCTACCAGGTAGTTACTTCTCTCACCCAGAGACAGATAAGGTTGACTTTACCCACAAGATTTTGGAAACTTAAATAAAGTTCTCCTGTTGTGGGTTCCTAAATCCCCCTGAAAAGTACTTCTGAGGAACTAGGCCTCAACATTTGCCAAGCTTACCATGAGTGCCCAATGAGAGATAATAACAAAATTCTAGTGAAAGCCAAGAGAGGCAAGAAAAGAGCTGCAATTAAACTTGTTTAACCACAGGTGCTATTAGAAGTGGAAATAGCTGCAGATAACATGCTAAGAGCATCATCCCCATCTTATAGGGGCTATGCATCCCTCTGCCTCAGCATCATGTTGTGGGGGGAATGGGTGCTCTGGAAATAAGCTTCAAGTATCTGAGAGAGAATAAATCATAGCCCAGTGAGAGCGGGGAGCCCATGCCAACATTCCTGCACAGAGAAATGGGCAGCAGGCGAGATCCTGCAGCTGGTGTACACTGAGTACAGAACACCAAGGCCTTGAACTTTTTCCCCCTCCAGGGTCTCTTCCTGCACTCCCCCTCCCTTCTTGCCATCTTTCCCTTGAGCGCCAGGGAGAGAAAGCAAAATTTATACTGCTGTGCCCTTAAAATGCTGACTTTCCATGTTTACAGGGATTGTTTACACAGAAAATTAATCAGTTACGGTTTTAAATTTTAATTAAAGAATGCTTTCCACTGTTATTGCAAAACAGACAAAAGCCCATAAAATGTATATTTGACTGCCACACTGTGTTGTCTTTGGATCGGCGAGGCAGCCTTGAGATCAATCATGCGTGGTATTTTTTGAACTTTTTTTTCCTAAACACAACACTCCTCGCACAAGTTGCACTACTTTTTCTTTTTTTTTTTTTTCTCTTTTTTACTAAATGCCCTTCAAAATAAAAGTCAGACTGAACAACAATCTGGAATTCTCCTTCATGCCTTTCTTTTTAAGACCAAAAATGAAATCCTTGCTCTCAAGCTGACCGTGGGATATTTTAGCCATTAAAAACCCACAAACAGAATCACAGCTTCCATAATAAAGGCCTCAGACTTGCTTACTTCAAAGTGAACAGCAAAACTCCCACAAACTTTGATTTGAGTGTTTATTGCATGCTGTTTGTTCCCACAGATGCAGGTCCTGGTTTGAAAATAAAGGGGGACCATGTCCTTCTCCAGATCTCATAGCCTTAGCAGAGGTTCAAGATCAGTTTAGAGTCAGTCATTCAACCCTTCTTTCCTAAAGTGCTTATTCATGGTGCATAGATATCTCCCAAAGGCCTGTGGAAGAGCATGACTAAGAAACTGAATCTAGTCCCAGAATTTTACAGTCATGATGAAAAGCTACAGTTAGGTCTGCTATGCCTGTGCCCTTTTAGCAGTACAACTGAGCACTTTCTATTCTCTTGAACAGATACAAATTCAGATGACTACATCAGCAATGTGAGTGTCACTGCCTTAAGTAAAACAAGCCTTTGTTTCTGTAGCAAGATTTTATTGGCAGAGGTTAAAGAAAACTTTTTTTTCCTGACCCTTCTTCCCATTTATCCAAATATCCATGAAAATCTGAGAAAACCCTAGCAAGATGAAATTTTACTGCATCACCATAAATGTTTGATAATCCGAGACTCAACAGATACAAATAAGCAGATGGATATCACCAAGCTTTAAAAGCCATTATGCACTGGTCATGTTGGGCACAAACTTGTCACACAAGAGATACCCTGTGGCACAGACACTTCCTGCTCACTATAACACAACAAGAAGGGACTTTTCATAACTCCATGTGGAAGATGACGCACATATTAGCATGGTATCTAACTTATTTCCAAAGATAAGGACACCCACAGGTTGGGCAGTAACATGAGCATCTGGACCACCAAATGTCAAGAAAATCCTGCAGGTTGACTGTGCAGGAAGCACAGGAGAAAAAGGAGAGAAAAAGCCCTGGATAGACAATCCAAGACAAACAAGAAAGCATGCTAAAAATAATCAGGTAAGGTAAATGATCAGTGAGAAATCTCTCTTTACACTGATGTACACTGTGGCAGAAATTACTCTGGGTTTCAAGAATCCATGCACTTCTGAGGAAATAGAGGAAATAAGAAATTTTACACAGATGTTTTATCTATTGCAACAACAGAGGTGACAAATCATCAAGAAGTTCAACCGCGTTCTAGTACTGACAAGCAGGCAAACCTCTGTGCATATTTTATCTGACCTATATCCAAATTATTTTAGCAGCTTTAGTCCACGAAACTCTCTGAAAACATTGCCAAAAAGATAACAAGTCATGGTATGAAGGTCACAGCAAGAACTGAATTTGAAGGAAGGTGTTTGGACAAGAATAGAAACATCTGTTAGTAGAGATGCCCTAGAATGGTCACTGCAATGTATGGGGTATCAGCTTTCAGTCTGCAGCCTCTGAATAACAGATTCCTGGAAGTTAAAGGCAAAATGACCATTGCAGTTCTCTCTTCTGCTATGCAGGTTAGCAGAAGAATTCTTGAATTCTTTTCTTGCCTCAAGTCCCACAGCCAGACTAAGTGAGGGTTAACATGGAAAGGAATGGGAGAGAGATTATTTTAATCTGAAAATTTCATTTAGTAGTAGGCAATGAAAGATGTAACTGGAGTACAAGTGATTATTCTACTTTAAAATTTAACTTCATTGCTAAAGTCTATAGACATATATACTTTCATATCATATACTAGTGTGTGTTTATATATACACACATATATATGTATCGTGTTTCTGGTCTAAATTTGTCTACCTTCACTCTCCAGCCAAAGTAGCAGTATCCAGTACTTGACAAAGTACTTACACCCACTCACTTTTGACTGAGATCAAGTCAGTCCTTTATCTTGTCTCCTTCAGCTCCTTCAGAGGCTCTGTCTCAAAAATGTTTTTCAGTCTTTTCTTTATTCATGGACTGTTCTCTAAACCACCATTACCCTCCCCACTCCTTTCAATTTTTTCAGCACCTTCATGATGTATTTATGCTACCGGTTCTGTTCAGATCAGGAGAATATTTTTGAAAGAAATCTCATGATTGTCCTCAGTTTTGGTGCTTTCGTTTACACTCTCAGCTATCTCAGATGGAATTCTCTTTTGGATAAAACTACATAAAAGACACAGGGCACTGAACCCAATGAGCCCCAACTGCTAAGGGTACACGAGGCGCTCTGCATTCATTTTTCACTGTACAGATCCTGCACAGATCCTCTCTGATTGCTGTGAACTAGTTTTTAATGCAGACACAACCTCAGCCATGGATGCCAAAATCTGGATGTGATATTTCAGGAGTGGCAGCACAAGTGCCAAAGAGAGAGCTATTATAAACACTCTTCTACTCCTTAATCTAGAGGTACACGAGTCTTTACAATCATAACCAATGAAGGAGGCAATGCCACATGGTAAGAAAATATGTATATAAACAGCTCCCTGCCACTGAAAATTATATGGAGTATTGAGTTTGTATGAACAGAGACCTTCTGTTAGGCAGTTTCAAGTGGGAAGAAAGTTCCTAAAATAGGAAAATACTGTATCATCCCCAATGATTCTTTTTTGTTTTTGAAATCTTGTGCTGTTAGGCAGAACTTAATTTGTTGAAAAGGTGAAATATTTGCTCTTCAGTTGTGTTTTTATAAGGTGCTGCTGCCGAAAAGTTGTCAATGAATTATTTGACTTCATGTGTAATGAAGTCACCTTTGGGATTCCAGGAGACCTAGGTTAACTTTCCTCAGAAATGTTTATTACTGGGCACTTACAGATATGTCTGATCCTCAATTAATACATGAAATATTGTCTGTTTCTTTTCTTAAATGTCTTCTAAGGCATTTCATGGACACATAAAATCTTTGGCTATTATTTTGAGGAGTACCCGTGATAGCAATTGAACTCACTCACTAAGTGCATTTTTGTGCTAATTAAATATTCCAAACTTCTATCAAGATTATTGTCACCTATTTAATGGTTCATTGAGTTTATGGGCCATGCAAGTCTCTCTTTTATATTTTCACCAGGATAGTTATAGCAACTATTCTAGTCATGACAAATTAGGGAACATGCAGAGGAGATGAAAGAACCTCAGTGCAGTAGGCCCAGTTTTTTCCTAACTTATGCCAATTTTATGATGCTGTAATGGCATTGACATTGATGGAATTATTCTTCATTTTCCCTAGTGTCAGTGAGTAACAACTAGACTTGCTTAGTTGATATTGAAATATGGTAAATATGGCACTCCATATTTGGTCATTTTGACCTTTTGACCCCTATCCAAGAGTCTGTAGTAAAGGTCCCATGTTTGAACGGATGCTTGAATCAGGGATGGAAAGATTGGAATAATAGTGTCCTTCACTTTATCAGTAAGAATTTTAATCCTTTGGGCTGTTTACCTGTTGGTCAGCAGGAGAGGGCATCCTGCCAATGTGCAGTCAGAGAAGAGAGTAGGTGCAATTCTGTAGTCACAACTACGTAATGGAATATTTAATATGAGGTATAAAAGTATCATTGGTGGAGAAAAACAGGGAATGGCTGACTGGAAAGACGTATAGGCATCTTACCTTCACTAGGCATCTTTGAACCAAACTGAAAACAAAGTACAACTGTAGGACTTCGTATAAATTAGTTATTTTTGTTTCAGTACCAGTTGGGGTCTGTTCAGATATCAGGAAAGTCTGCTTGTGAAATGTTCTATAATAAAGCCCCTCTTTTTGCTTTTTCTAGTTTTAACTTCCTGAGAGCAAATGCACTATTACTGCTAATAGCAATGCAGTTTGATATAATGAATAAGTAAAACATTGTGCTGATATTGTACCTCTCACCTCCAGGTGCAGGATACAGAATTTTCAGAAGAGCCTACATGATTTAGGGTCAGAAATCTAATTGACTGACAAGCCCCTGCCTCACTTAAGGGCTAATGAATGTTGTATTGTGACTGTTTTTCTTAAAAAGTAACATCAAACTACTTTCTATTCATAATAAATTAACACATTTTAGAGACTTCTTAATATTTGCTTCCACAAAGCCATGATTTTTATCTGAACAGACCTGCAGGCACCTGTTGTAGCCAGTTTTAAAAACAAGGTCTTATAACTTCCAGCTAATACCTCATAGAAATAGCAATGTGATTTCAGTGGCACTGATCTGATTTCTTCTAGTGTAAGACAGTCACGTTTTCTCTAAGTATCCATCCCATGTATAATTCATATGGGGGCTCATATTTGATTATTTATAGACCTTTCTATGACACCCCCTCAGTGAATATTTGCACATCTCCAAGATAGCAGGGTGAAAGTCTCTCCTAAAGAAAATTTCCAGCTAAAGACTTACCACTTCACTTCCCCTTAGGTCTCAAAACAGCTCTAAGTGCAACCTCAGAGTCATATACTCTTCATGGTACTACTCTGCACAGAAGAGCATTTCCACCCTTAGCTCCCTCATTCCTGAAGCACGAGTCAGTCCCCATATACCACACGTGTGGAGAAGGTGAAGTGGCTTCTCAAAAGTTGTGGGGGCAGTTTGTAACAGTCAAGAAGGGAATCCAGCTCTTTGCAGCAGGAGATTTCTTGCATCCATGATCAGAAATATAAAATTCTTCTCCGTAGTTAGTGGATTCTTCACAGCAAGAGCATAGAAATGAGGACAGAAAAGACACTCAGAGGATGTGTAACTGTGTCCCAGCCAGCACTAACTATGCCTATATCCTCCAGAAACATGTTTGTGTAGATGTTTCTAAATATCTTGGAAGCTGCACAAAAATTTGTTCTAGTGTTTGAAGTATCTTAATAATGATAATCTTCCCCTTCCAATCTAAGTCTTCCATACAGCAGTTCAAGTTTGTTATTTCTTTTGCTACTCATAGCAAAAATGGTGAAGCCTTTTGTCGTTTGTCTCCCTCCAACTACTCTTATGCACTGGAAGACCATACTCAGGCAATACTTATATCACTTCTTCTTCATTCTTACTCTAAGATCCACCCAAAGTTGATCATCCCCTCAAAGAAAAGATCTGTTCCCCATCAGGTAGGATAAAGAACACAGGCTTATGGATAGTTGAGTCCTCCTTGGAGCTTTATTTCCTAGACACTGCTTTTGTGTTTCCCTCATCTTATGATCACAGAAGGGAGCAGCAGAAGTCTGTCCGTCTTGCAGCTTCATACAGGATCCATATGTCTAGTGCTCAGCATGCAGTTCTCTGTCTCTCCATTGAATGTCTGCTCTTCCCTGAGCTCCCTGCCCTAAATGTCTCTTGCTTTCCTGTCTTCCTGTGTGCCTTTTCCCTCCTGTGAGATTTTGACGAAAGAGTTTAGAAGGCAATACATATGATAAATATATATGTGTGCGTTTTTTTAAAGAGAAAGTCACAGTTACTGATAGAAATGCTCTCAAAAGCCACAATGTAGAGAGTGATGGTGTGAGCCTGAGTTTTGTTCTTGTTCACAGGGATTTTATTCGCATATTTTACTGTCACTTTCTTGACATTTTTGTCAGAATGGATCCGGAGGCCATAGTTGCCGCCAGCAGGTCCTACCACATTTTTATTCTCCATTGTATTTGCAGGGAATAAATAAAAACAGAACAAGAGTGAAAGCAAGAGAGAGACATGGCGAGAAGGAGTCAGAGGTTACTGGAAGAACTGCTTTATGCATTTTTTCTCTGCTAAAGAACATCTCCCCAAAAAAAAAAAAAAAAAAGCCAAACAACCACAGAGCATTTTGCATGGAGAAATTTCTTTCCTCAGTTATGCAATGCAGACTTCAGTCAACATGGTTAATATGTTTGCATAAGAAATCTCATTCCCTCTCACTCTTTGTCTGTCTTTTCCTTTTCTTTGCTTTTTTAAATTCTTTTCTTTTCTGTGTGTTTCCAGGCTGCTGTGAGATTTTCCTCACAATACATCTATTGTTTCCCAGTCACATCACCGCTGGCTGTAATCAACTCTGATTTCTTTCTTTCTTTTTATTTCTTGCTGTAACCATGAGATTTACACATGCAACGAATAAACATAATCTACCGTAAGGTTATAAACAAGTTGACTGTAGAAGTGTTTATTCCTCCAGGCTTTACATGTTGTGAACAAGGAGAACAAAGACTTTATTTTCACTTATGAACTTATAAATTAAAGTTTGATTCCGTATGCTTCGTTTCTATTTCATTAAATCTCTGAATCACAGTGTGTAGAATCCACATTTTTTGTGTCTTTCCTGTACATGAATCATAAGAAGACAGAATAGTAACATCCCAGGTGTGTCAAAGGTTTAATGCAGTCTCAGGTATGTGAAAGTTTCAGTCTCTTTGGGTACCCCATCAACCAGGCTGATTTGAAGCTCCTCTTTGGTATAAATTTAAGTCAGTCTCCTCACCATCAGCTTTTGTAAGGCTAATACAAACTTGTCTCCAGCCTTTTAAGTTTTCTTCTGTGCTACCTTTTTATCCCTGTGCACTATCCCTGGCATGGAGAGAAAATATAAATTTAAAAAAGAATCAACCATAGGGATAAGATAATCTCTCTCTATGTTCTTCCAGGATGCAATACAGAGCCCATTAGTTGCAGGAATGAATGTTCCACCTTCCATTGATTTCGGACAAGACTTCATGGTCTCAGTCTCATGTTTCAGATTACCCAATATCTGTGTCAGCTTTTGCAGTGCTTCCTGACATCCACTCACCCACTAACAATTGCGTCAACACCACCAATTTCTTTTCACGTATGCAACTTAGCAGCAGCCACAATGGTCTTCAGTCTCTTATGAAGTAGATTAGAAGTAAAAATGGTGGCAGGGAGGTTGAAAGGCCCTTTAGTTATTAAGCTACTCAAGCAGGTGCTTTCTGAAGTAGAAAGAAAAAGTCAAGTATTAGAAGTCAGTTGCAGAGTAAGTGCTGCATCTCTTACTTCAGACAAAGGGAGTTTTGTGGAGTCCCATCATCTACACAAGCGAATTGGGAATTGGATATTAAAGATGAAAAACAAAGAGATGTCTGTCCTGTAGCTTGGGGCACCGATCAAAACACAGCGTGGGAGGGCAGCTGAGAGGTTAACCCTTCCTGTAGCCTTCAAACTGCACTAAAAAATGGCCTTTGTATGATAGAGAATAAGCTTTACAAACCCCAAACTCATGGGTCATTGTGGTAGTGAAAAGATGCCCATTGAAATGGGAAATGGATCGTGTTTTTGTTTCTTGCATATAAAATTGTTTTCTGAGACTTTCAAATGACCTTCACATGGATGCTGAACTTTCCATCATTTACCAATATTCAAATATACAAATGGTTACCCAAAGGGACTACCACATATGGCAAAATGATTTTCATCTATTAATTCCCTTCTCACTGAAACATTGAGAAAGGAGCCAGAAAATGTGGGTGAACAACAGATACGTTTGAAATACTAGGAAGGTCTGAAAAACAAATCATGAATTTTGGCTGAAATATCACTCCCTGTTGCCATTTTCACCGCCAGAATAAAATAGGGGACATGGACCAAACCTTGTTCCCACTGATGTCAAAGTGAACCCTTCCTTATTGCACTGGAAATTTTTAACAGGGCATGTAGTAATAGGAAAAGAGAGAACAGATTTAAACTGAAATGGGGTAGATTAAGATTATACATAAGGATGAAATGCCTATATGAACAGCGTGCCCAGAGAAACTGTGGATCTCTAGCCATGTTGTTCAAGGCTGGGTTGGATGGGTCTTGGAGCAACATGGTCTAGTGGAAGGTATCCCTTCCCATGGCAGGAGGCTGGAACAAGATATTCGTTAAAGTGCCTTCTAACCCAAAGCATTCTATGATTCCATGATTTAGCCCTTCAATACATTGACATCAAAATAGAAACCAAGTCCTTAATTTGATGGAATTCAGAAACCTCATTAAGTCTAATAACCATTTACAGTTTCATATTAGAACATTAATTAGACCTTAGAAAGCAGCTTCAGGATAGAATTGGGAGAGGAACCTGTACAGTTGTTTTGGCTAAATTTAACTCCAATTCACAGGTCCATATCTTGTTCAGATTTCAGCTGATTGTCACATAATGCACAGTCTCAGGCCTTAGAACTGGATGGCTGAGGTGGTGGAAAAATGACGTCAATGGGCTCAGATAGGCTGAAAAGTCAAGTTAAGTCTTCCAGAACCAGGATAGGTAAATTTTGTCTTTTTTTATTGTTAATTTCTGATTCTTTCCATTCATATTTTCTCTTCTCTTCAGTTCTTTATTGCTGTCTTTCCTACATAGGCCACAGCAAACCATCTTCAAGGTAACCTCTAGGTCTTACTTCATACCAATGCCCTTGACTTGAAATCTGGTCATCTCTGAAGACAATCAGCAGGCTTGCAAGTGCTAGAAAATAAGATGAGGAGCCCAATATTTCCTTTACCCATTATTAAATACAGGTGCAAACCTCCAAACTATACACAGAGAGACCAATTACATCATGGTAGTGCTTCCAGTGCCCTCACTTTACCTCAAGGCCTTTGAGAACATAAGTGTAGTGGTAAGTCCAGGTATGCAGGGCTCTGAAAGCCCACTGGAAGCACCTGTCCATCGTCACCAATGCACCGCCTCTGCACCTTGGCAGGCCTGTGATTTTGGAGTCACAAAATGCTTGGGGCTCTCCGTCAGTGTATGGTCAGCTGGCAGCTTTGGTGCAGATGGGGACAAGAGGGTACATTGTGCAGCTGGGCAATCTTGCCAGTATTTCACGTCAGTGCTGAACAATGTAATAAAAGTTTGCCGATGAAAATACTAAGCTGGCTGGAAGGCAATAATTCATGTTGAGTTTTATGACACTGGCCATTTAAGAGCTGTAGGAGTGTTTGAAGCAGTAACACAGCCCATTTTCTAGCCAGGGTCTAGCTCCAGCTCTACAACAGCAATGTTTTCTACACACAAGATTTTTGCCCAAGCCTGATAACTTGCCATTGCTGTCTGGGAGGGCTGTGTCTATCTTTGAAAGCTAATGATGTGCAAAGCAAGGTGTTTGGAGGAGTGATATAACTCCATTATATTGTGTGTGATTTCTGCCTACTGCAAAAACTAGTAAGAGAAAAAATACACACTTACATATACATAAACTATTCAGCATATGAAAGGGTGAATTCATAAGAAGCTGCATACAGGATAGAGTAAGATCTATTCTCCAGTCAATTAATAATAACAAGACCCAGAAGTCAAAAGTGGGGAGGTTATAAAGGGGTTTATAAAAACATTTCATATGCAAGTAAAATGTGGTGCAATCTATTATGTAATGTTATTTGTATATATTTGTTTTAATTTCCTTACCATGTTTTTTGATTTAAATGCTTCCCCTCTAAGATGGAAGCTGTTTACATGTGTAGTTCTTTGGGAAACACAATGATAGGCAAGTGTTTGTCTGGCTTTGCTGGTCTGTGATGGGATGGGCATTTAATGCTTAACACATGTTCCAATGCTGCACAAAAAGCCACTGAGACAGAATCACTCTGATGTGTTTTTCTCTAGCAGGATTTGGTGAATCAGTGTGGAGATCACCTTGGAGCCATAAAATCACTTTCCTGAATACACTGGTAGGGCCACAGAGTATTATGGTGGGCTGAGTAACACTGTTCATGTTTTTTTTTTTGCCTGCTCCAACACCACAAATGATGTAATTGAAGAGTCCAGGTCTATTACAGGGTAAAAATTCATCCCAAACATGTCCCTACTCTGCTGATGAAGTCCTAGTAAAACTGAGCTTGAAGAAAGTTGATATCACATGGCAAAAGGTTGAGTGACTACTTGGACAAAGATATAAAACTTGACTGGCATATTTTGGGCTACTCTCTAAAAATCTTGCTTGGGATTTTTAGAAATCAAGTCATTGTCTACTGATAAAAGTTCAAAACCAATCTCTTTATAATTGTTTGCTTCCTGACATTTCCAAACACATGTGCATTTATATAGTTACAACACACGAAGCCCTCTACTCAGAGAGATCGGAATCCCATGGTGATAAGCATGTAAGGGATACTTAGGTGCACAGGCACACACATGTGAAAATGGAGGAACATGGTTTGTTATAGGGATTGCAAGAATCTGTAGTGACATAAAAGCAAAACTAATAATTAAAAAAATAAAGGGAAAAAAGGCTTTTTCCCACAAAAATCAGACACATGCCAGTGGTACTTTCCCAACTTAACTGAGAGGAAAAGCCCTCTTGGCTAATTCATTGCAAAGCTAATGAAAACCAGACAAGGGATCTAAACCAAAAAAGCTTTATGTTACAGGGAAAACAAAGCTTTCCAATGGAAATTATTCATTAAAAAGAACTGGTTCACTGAAATTAACAAAAAAATATGTGAGAGAAACGCCATACTGAATGTGTTTTTGGTGATAACAATCTTACATTTATATATAGCACATTTCAGCCAGATGGACTCCAAAGTGCCTCACAAGCTCTGGTACTTCTACGAACGAAATGTAAAGAGCCACTTTTATTCCCCTCCATTGAAATGTATCTTTGCTGGATGAATCACTTCAGTTGCATAAAAATGCATTGTGTCAGGCAGTAGTTTATTATATATGTAGGCAGACAAGTTGACATAACTATCCAGATTTTTCCTTAGCCAGGGATGGCGAAAACCTCTTGGGGAAAAAAGAAAAGCAAACACAAAACAAAACAACATATTATTAATGCCTAAAGTAGCCAGAGCTCATTTTCTTAAGATGATGTTATCCTAAGCAAATATGGAGAGATTGTCTCACTAACTGCCCAGTGGGAAGAACACCTATTCCAGTCATCAATCCCAACGCAGAATTTCAGGTTTTCATCAGGAATCTCCAAAATCACATTGTGAATAACATACAAGCCCGGATGTGTGTACCCACTGAAGGCATCCTGGCTGTAGCTGCTGTATGTTTAGGGAAAGCCACTCTGCTCTTGTCAAACTCCTTTGACAGCCCTGACACCTGAAGCACGGGGTGGTGTGGGGAGAAGCTTTCACACGGTGACCGGGAGCTCCATCTTGCAGATTTGCTTCCCCTCCCGTTCCTTTATGAAAATGGATTGTCAGAGCAGCTGGTGAGACAGAAGTGTCTGCCTGTATCTCAGTGTGGCTGGTACTGTGATCCACCACCAGTACATGCTGAACCAGGCACCAAATGGGGAGGGGGAAGGGGGCAGTTTCATTTGCTGCCAAATCCCTTAAGCAGTTGCTTGTTTTGTCTCTCTGTCTGAGCAGATTTTTCTTTGCTTTTCTTCTTACTCCACCTGCAACATTTCCCCGCACTCTGTTTTCTCATAAAGGGGAGGCAGACAGGCAGACACTTATAGAGTGGTTTTATTTTTATTTATTTATTATTTTGGGTGCAGAAGATGCCTGCCAAGTGGAAGCCTGCAGTTACTGAGCTGCGCAGGAGGGCGGAGAGGTTGGCTGCTCTCGGAGGTTCTTGGCGCACAGAGGCTGATTGGAAACACCATGCGTGACAGTGCACAAAAAAGACACTCGACAGATCTCCAAATCTCATGGTCTCACCTCGGTATCTCCAGAAGAGCCCAGAACACATCCTGCCAAGGAGCTTCTCTCTCATTAGTCTGTTATATTATTAGCAGATGTTTCCCAGCCTATATACATATATGCTGAGCTGTATGTATGATCTGCCCCAAGAGAAGGTCAGCCAGTGCTTGATCACAGGAACCACTGTACCTTTTCCCACTAATGGAGCATCCCCAGACAAGCAGTGCCATGCATGCCTTCAGCTCCCCCGTTCAAAGATGTGCAAGGGAACAGCCTAAGACAATCTTCCCCCTACTCTGCTTTGCAAGCTCAATATTGACAAGAGGATAATTATCCTTTATTCATCATGCATTCACAAAACAGGACTGGGTCATCACCATGTTAGTCCAAACACTGCCATCTGAGCACATGTGGCCAGGGACAAGTACTCCAAGACTTCTGCTGACAAGGTTTATGGCACAGACAGCCCTTTCCTTAGTGTGCTGTTAGGGGCTAAATGTTTGGTGCTATGTCAAATGGTAAAGTTAATAACTGTGCTAATAAAAGAGTAATGCAAGAGAGCAGTGAAAACACATGAAGGATTTTTCTCTCATTGACATGTAAACAAATTCATTGTGGTTAGTATTTTCAATGCAAAGAATGGCTTCTATTGGGAAACAAACCCATAAAGATTGAAAACTGCCAAAGCAGAGGAGTTTTCAGCCAGATCTATTATTTTTATATACTCACACACCTGTAGGCATGCACAGAACACAATACATTTTAGAAGAGAATTCCACATGGGGAAGTTATTATTAAATCATTTCCCAGTCAATCATCTTCGCTCCAAACTTGGAGACGCAGTTTATCTGATGTTCTGACTAGCAGATGAAAGCTTTTGGTCTTCCAGCATTTCCAGTGCATCATCCCCAACGCTCCTGAAAGAAATCAATAGTGGTAAAAAAAAAGATGTGAAAAATAGAGAATATTCCTGGTATGGAGAGAATTAATAAATTCACTTTGTGAGATAAATGGGATGAAAAGGATAATACAGTGTTTCCAGTCCATGAGGGTCTTGTACCAATTTAAATCATACAAGATAGGAGGCATTGGCACAAAGAGTGCTGATTTTAAGACTTTAATGGACTTTTTGAGGGGTTTTGTTCATTTGCTGAGATCTACAGCTAGGAGGTACAACTGTTTGGTCTAGTCTGAGAAGGGTGGTCATGAAGGTTTAGCTCTGTATACTTGAAAAGTGTGTTTTGCGGATGTTCATTTTAATTTGAGGGAAGATCTCACAAGACATCTGGGAGATAAGACTCATGAGCATCTTTCTGGTTAAGTATGTTTTGTTGATTGTGATGGTGAGAGAACGCGGCCATAAATCCACAGCACCAAATTCAATCTGTTTAAAATTAACTTTTGAAATGGGCTTTACCTGAGCAACCAGATATCTTTTGATATCTCTGAGCTGGAAGGTAACTGCTCAATTACATATTAGCTGTTTTCACAGAACCCCTGCCTAAGCTCCCAAATATGTTTTCTGGTATCTCTGGTCTGCATAAATTTTATACATCTCCTTCTCTGGGACTTTATAAGTCAGCCATAAAAGTTTGTGATGGGGTGGAACATAGTGATGTCCACAATCTCAGTTTTGAAAAATGGTTTATATAAAGTGTCATTAAAATGGATTTGGCAATTTTTTATTTTTATTTTTCAGCAGCAAGCAAAAACGAAAAGGGGGGAGAAAGAGAAAAGCATTGAACACTGGTTGCATTTTTTTACTTCTGTGATCGGCAAAAGCAAAAGGATAGCTTTGATTTCTTTAACTGTGCATGACTCTAGAAGTGAAGGGGGGGTTTAGCCCCTTTGGAAAGAGCTGAACTGCTCGTGTATTCATATTGTTAATGGCTTTTGGTAATGATTTTAGTGCACAAATTGTTATGAGACTGTTACAATGCAAATGGGATAGCAGTGAGATTTTCTATCTGAAGACCCCAACCATAGACCACTGATATTGCTGGAAATTCTCCTATTTAATAGATTTTGGATCACTCTGTATGCTCATAACAATGCAGACTACTTATTACTTAGTGGCATTCATTTTGTACCAGGACTGGAGTAGATACCGATGTTGAAAAAGCCTTTTTTTTCCCCCCTGTAACACTGTCTCCTCAAGAATTGCTGCCGAATGTCCTTGAAGACATAATAGCTTCATAAACCCAGGTATGATTTTTCACAGGTAGTTCACAGGGCTGTCAATTCCTGTGCTTTTTAATTCATAGTTTGAGGAGTCTGCCTAAAAGCCCGTGCACCGGGAGGCATGTGATGACAGGAACCCCCCATAAAAGTCTCCAGACATTTCAGGCGAGGACAAAGGCTTGCAGGGATGACCTGGGGACATGCTGTGGGCTGGGGAAAAAAGAAAAAGGAAAAGCAGCAGGCAAATAGAAAGAATATGTTGCATATATCATGGAGTTTTGCTGGAGAAAGGAGTACCTATGAGTAAGCCATACTCCAAATCATGGAGAATTTAGGGCAGCCACATGCTTAGACTACATGCACTTTAGACTACATGCAAGGAACATCTGGGAGTTTCCTCATCACCATTTGCACTATGTGTCTAATAGTCCAGCACAGCAGTCACTGCGTTGGGTGAAGGCATTAACACTGAATTCCCTCCTGAGGCACTTCTTAGGCCGTGCCTGAAAGTCTCCAGAGCCTGACCTGCTGCAAAAACCTGGAGCAGCTAACCCATCCCGGAGTCAATCCCTGTAAAATCCCTGAGATTTAGCAGCCACTTTGAGAAAGGGGAGGAAGGAAGCAAACGGCTCTGCAGGTCACAAACTCTCTCAGCCCCATTTTCAACCAGATGCAATAAACTTGCTCACACAAATGAAAGGTCCAGTTTGTGCATTCTCCCATCTGTGGTTACCTCTGCATGCTGCAGAGGCAGCAGAAGCACGGGATGCATTAACAGCAAGTTACACAGCACAGGGCAGTCACTCCAGTGCTTGTGCCTGAAGAGAGCTTGAAAGAGTTAAAGGCAATAATGTTCTCAGGAATGGCTTGTTTGCAGCATGGGCTGATACTTTTTTTTTGTCAGCCTTGTGACCTGCAGGCACACACCTGGTCCCAGGGTCAAGTTACAGCCAGCATCCCTGGCCCAGGGTCAGGACCTGGCTGATGATAAGAGAGGGAGGCCCTCCTTTGGCAAAAACCATCACTTAAAGAAACAAGAGAATATTAAGGAATATTAGATGTCACTCTGTCTTCCTTTAGGGCTCATTTCCCTTCCTTTAATTAGCACAAACGGTAAACACTAAATATTCCAGGGAGTCATGGTCAGGGGAAACTCCACGAACTGTACATTCATTATGGCCTGGATGTGAATGTACTCGGAAAAAAAAGAAAAGTTGGTGGGCTGCCCTTATTAAACTTCACTTAGCTACTGTTAATTATGGACCTAGATTGAGACTGAACAGCTCTAGATTGAACATTTCAGCTCTCCCCTACTGCAGCATCATTTAAAAACTGTAAGAAAATGTCAGTGAGAAGAGACCATCTGTTTTCTGAGTGGAAGCCCACAGAAGGAAGAAAGAAAAAAGAAGAAACAATGCATGCATAAACCTTCAGCTAATGCTTATCTTTTGGGTAGCTGGCTTGTAGGGAGTTGGAGTGAATTTAGGGATATTTATGCAAAGAATAAATGATAGCTAAGGACTATATATATATTTAGCAATACTGTTTTACTTATTTCACAGGCAGGTAAACCAGAGCACACAAAAAATGAAATACCTTATTTGCAATCATCAAATAACCAGATATTGAGTCCTGATGCTCTTTCTTATGTTCTAACTACTAAACAAAACTGCCAGAGATGTCCCAGAGTGCTTAATAAATTGTGCCCAGGGGGTTATTTTCCTATGACTGAAATGCAGCTGGACTGAAAGGCTGCTGTCACTCTGCACAGACTTAGCTCTGTAAAATGGGGTGTTGCCAAAGGAACTCATAGGGGAAATTTTCGGTACAGTTGGCAAGGTGTGATTACAGGCTCTGGGTTAGTGCCAGGATCTAATGCAGACCTAACACCCTGCTTCCTGGAAAAAGTGTGGGTTCTTTAATAACCCTAAGTTTTATGTTTCACCTGCACGTAAATGAGTGGCACCAATGGGAGATGGAGGCAGATACAGTGCTGTGAGCACCAGTAAATCTTCCTCAGAGCTGAGGCATTTCATAGTGATCAGTATTAGCCATTGACCTGATTTGTCAGCCTATCAAATGGGAGTCACATTCCTGGAATTACCCTTCTCTCTTCATTCCCCAAAAATAGTTCATGGCAAGGATTAGTCTGTAACACAGTGATGCTCCAGTACCCTGGTGCAGATGAAGAAATCTACACTGGGCATTGTACTTTGTCTTTATATTTAGTTTGTGTGGGCATTTGGGTTTTTTACTCTTTTTTTTTTTTTTTTAATTATTTTTTCTTTTATTTTTGGTCATTGAATCTGTCTTGGGTATCTGGGTTCAGAAAGTTCACGTTATTAGAAGGCATGAGATATGATACAATCCAGTTAAAACTGTCCACTTTGGAAAGACAATGTGACTTTAAATCTCTCATGGCCCTTTGTAATAAATGTTATAGTTTAAGCAAGCAATGTCTTTCCATTAAAACTATAAACTTGAGTAGAATAATTAAGACTGATTTAAAGTAAAATTAAGTTTGACATGTGGCAGGTGAAGTGGTGCTATTAATTTCGACTGCATATTTGGCGACAATAGACGAGGGAAAATGGGGGGCATGGGTAAAAAGGGCAGAGCTGTAAGTCCTTTCAGGCTCTTGGTCAAGTTGAGGGTGCAGAACAAAACATATTTCAATTCTTTGTGGGCTGTCACTTGCCTTGGAAGTAGGAGGCAAGAGCTTGTGTCTGTTCTTGACTGTTATCTGCAATGGATCCAAGGGAAAAAGGGGGAAAAGAATATTTAGAAAGATGTCCCTCCTTTGGCCTTTTATTTTTAACCCTTTATTTATAGCATCTGTCTATTTTGTCCTATTAATTTTATAATTTCTAAGCTTCCCACCATTCGAATTTTTGTGGAAAGAACTTGCCTGGTACTCACCATTATTTGAGGGGAAACATTTTTCTGACTGTGATTTTGGATGCAGGAAAAGATGATAAAACCTCTTCAAAACTGTCTATGGCAATGAAACTGCATCCCGAGGACCACTCTATGAATCAATCCATTTTCAGGACGATTTCTATCAATTCCATCTGAGACCTAAACCTGAGTATGACCAGCTTGATCCAGTGCCCAGATCTAGGAGAGACTAGTTTGGGTGTGAGCCTACATTGCAACCTCCACTGAGATTATCAAAAAGGTTTCGTTATTATAGTCATCAACCATCTCATTTCCTGCCAAAGATTATTGGTGTGAACTCTCTCCAGAGTCCATCAGTGCCCTTGATCCTGAGAAATTACTGTTGAGAAATAGAAATAATTATGTTCTCCTCCTCCTCCCCAGATGTGGTATCCATATCTTGACAGCTTTTCCTGTCCAATGTCAACCAAGGGAGCAAAACACCACTACCTAGGGAAGGATTTCCTTTTTTCAAATCAATAAATTCTAATTGCCAATCATGCAAATAAATATGCCTTGCTGGAGCAATGTTATAGTCCACCAGGACTTAACGGCATTAACTCATTGAGGAAACTTCATCCTCTGATTGCAGATTGAAGTGAATGAAAATGACTTTTAGGGGACCCTTCCACCCTGGTTCTGATGATTGGATTCTAATTATGTACTTATTACTTTTATTGTGCTTATTAATGACAAACATATCAACCTTTCTACCGGAAAGTGAACTAAAAATCCAATTTGAATAAAGAATTACAAATTCCTCGTGTAAAAGGCTGCACACAAAACAAACCAGATGTTTCAAGCTGCATTGAGAGAGCTTTACAGAGCAGCTGGGATAATTTTTTTTTTTCCATCAGCCATTGGTAAGATATACATTGCCAGCACGCAAACTGCTTCCATTTTTAATACTCATATAATTGGTTTACTCCTGTAACCAGTGCAATATTAAGTCAAAAGGGATGGGGGGAGGATGAAGGAAAACAATGATACTGGTCAAAGTTTACGAAGGTCATGGGGTTTGTAGATGGAGAGAAGAGTGGAGGAGGATAGAGGTTATTTTTCCCCATAAAGCTTTCTTATTTACTGCAAGGTTGTGAAATTTGGAAAAAAATACTAATAAAATTTATTGCCAGGGGTTGTAAGAAGATCATACCTTGGTTCTATTTTCAGCTCCAAACAGATTATAGGACAATGGAGCATAAATGGAAATTAAAACAGATTTAGAACAGACGTTAGGAAGCACTTTTTCACATCGAGGATAATAAATGTGTGGAATGGCCTATCAGGCAAGGTTGTAAAGGCAAAGACACCGGGATCATTCACGCAACAACTTGGGAAATAGCGCACTAAAATGGAATGAATCTGGATGGTGAGACGGTCGCTGTTTAGATTTCTGGGAAGTTTCAAGTCTGCATGTTCTCTTACTTTCATTTTCAAATGATAATTTCATCTATGATTTGTTGCTGTTTCAGGCAGGTTTGTCAATCACTTTTCCTGTGAGGTGGAAGATCACTTTTTATTTTCATGTCACCTGCCTTGATATCTTAGGACAGGGAGTGAAGGAAAAGAGATCCTGAACATGAAGTATACATCTTTTCTGCTTTGAGAGTGGATAGATCGACCAACTCCTCCCATTCCTAGAAGAGGACATGCTAGCTTTTTCTCACCAGATCTATCCTTTTCCTGGTGGTTGACTCTAATGGCAATCCCAGTAGAGTAGCTCATCTCTGCTCATGCTGTGTATTCTTAGATTAATTTTGAGATACTCCAGTAATTCTTCCATCTAATGGAGAACTTCTAGGAAAGATATATAGTCCCCAAGCAACTACATTGTTTCCAGCACAGCCTTTCCAATGTGCACAGGTCTATGCTATACTCATCTATAACTAAACCACATAATTTTAGGTTAAAAGGATGGAGTGGCTACATGAGTGCCTCATTGCAAAGTATATCCCTGCTTTACCTCGCTATTCATGGTCTCCACAAGGGTCTCGGAATACAAGTGTGGATTTGATGGGAAGAAGAGAGATATTGAGTCACAGACCAACTGCTTTGTGTGGACCTTCCTACGTTTCACTCCTTGGACCACCTGCATCTGTACCTGGCACACTTTCTAACCACACAAGGCACAGTAGCCAACCCTAAACTCACAGGGTTCACCTGCCTAACTGCACACCAAGCAAACACTCCTGCACCCAAACTCAAAGAGATTCTGTTTCACCAAGATGTCTTGAATGTTCCTAAAGCTGAGACTCTCTCTCTGCCTTTCTCAAAGGCACACAAGATTCAACCAAGAGTCAACAAAGTTCAAAAGCTTTGAGAGACTTAACTAAGACAATGACGGTGAAACCTTCTGAGGATTGTGTGTGTGCAGAGATGTGAATTCTGGAGCTTGAAATTTGACCAATACTTGCACAAATTACCTCATATCTTGTTATTTTCCAGACATAAGTGGACACATCACCTGGCATGTTCTTCAGTGCTCTCAATCTGGGCAATAAATGGAACTTCTAATATAAAACTGCAGCTCATAAACACAAATACTCTGGGCCACCCTTCCTGCACAAACATATTGAGCTTTTGGGACACTTGCCTTGACTGAAGATGTATGAACCCAAGGCAAGGGAGCACTGAAAATTCCTGAAAGTTCACCAAATCTCATGATGACAAAGTCAGAGAACAGCTGTAGGTTCTGGTTTTAAAAGCCTCACCTTGAATGCCATAACAAGTCAGTGTAGATGCAGTCTCTATGTAAATAACAGTGTTCTCCAGAACATTACAACAGTTTGTTGCGGCTTTCTTGGTCCAGATTATTAACCAGAATTAAGATCTTTCTGCAGAGATGAACAGATAATGTGGCTTCACAAGACAGCACAAGGAACTCACCAAATATAAAGTGATGAACTGGTGAATCATAGTCTGGGACACTCACATCCTTTATTGTGTGTATGCACTCTAATAGTATATCCTAGCCAAGGATTTGAATGTGTTTTAAAACATAAATTATCTCAACAAAGCTTCTCTGAAGAGATAAAACTTACACGAGAAGAAGGTCAGAGCTAGAGAGACTGAGGGATTTGCTCAGAGTCACAGTACTGGTGAGTCAGTCAGTTGTGGAGCAATTATAGGAATCCTTCTCTGCAGCCTGTGCACTAAACATCCTCAGCACAAATAAGGTAGGAAAAAAAATGCATTACTTCCCCACTGCATGCATTGCAATGTAATCATATGTGTGATATTATTTCATTTGTTTGGGATAGGGTATAGCATGAATCTGACTGAAGAAGTCATACCTCTGCAGAAGAACTTGAAAAAAAATACATATTGGAAGATTCTCTATTCAAATAAGCAAGAATGCCACTAGAAATACATAAAGGTATGGGCTTCCAGTAATGAAGCTAATCAAGGTGGAAAGGGCCCCTTGTAAAGAGTTGTAATTAGATGCTCTTTAAGGTCTCTTCCAACCTAAATCAGCCTCTATATGGTTCTATGAAAGTCCTGTAAGAAAAAAGTAGGGAGGAAAGGGTCTAATGACAACTCAGTGGTATGGGAAGTAGACACCACCAAACTTTATTCAAAGGCACAGAGTGTGTTTATAGGGGATTTATGACAACATTGGAATCAGAAACAATTGTATTGATCACACCAGAACCAGAGAAATTGTATTGTTGTATTGATGGCAGGTTTAAGAGAAATAGGCTGACTTACCTAATGCCTGTATCTTGCTGGGAAAAGCTCTCTCTGATAAATCAAATCTTAGTATACACATCTTTTGCCAGCTTGATCGATAGTGTATTTACATGCATCAGTAAAGCGCAAGGTTTTCAGTCTCAAAATCATAACTTGTTTTACATGCAGGACTGGGATTCCAGAAAGTGACAAATCATAGTATCCTGTGTCACTATTATGTTGCAAGAGGTTACCTGAAGGGTAATGCCAGCAAACACTTTCCCCATAAGTTTCTCATCTCAGGTAACACACAGAACTGTAACCAGCCAACATCTGCCCAGCTCCAGCAGCCATCCTGCAAAACCTACAGGTCTTGAGAGGCTCACTAGCATGTGAGAGGTGCCCATGCCAAGCTCATTTCAATCTGAGGTGCCAGGAGCAACATTCAAACCACTCAGCTACTAAATAGAGACTATGCCTGATTAAAATGCACAGTCAGTTGTTAGGGATGATGATGTCCCTTGTGTTGAAGGGCCATTTGGTCTGAGCAGGCAAAACAAAGTGGGATTCATAGGGCTGGTTACAAACCTGACTCCACATGTTATGATGGTAACAGTGCAAAATCCCCTTTTTAAAAGAAATTAAGCCTAAAATAATCCCACATGTGTTTCAGTGTTTTCAACCCCCACCCCTTCAAAGCCAGATTTATTTATTTTTTCAATAAAGCTATCCCCTGGGTTTAATAGTAGCTATTCTACAGTCTGAAGTTAGATTAATCACATCCCACTAGCAGCATTTTAGCTGAATGCAAGGGAGGCCTTTTTGCAGGACATCTCCTGTGCTGAGCCAAGCTCCCCCTGTATCATTAGAGCCGGGGCCGGTGCCCCATGTTTACGGCAGAGGAATGCCGATGAGGGGCTGGAAGTCCTCATTGTCAGCCTGCCACTGACTCTCTGTGTGACTTTGGAATTAAACACAATTTCCCCATGACTCGCTGTGTCCCTTTTTGTCAAAGCTGAGCCACACTGACAGAGGGTGATGTGTGGGGGAGGTTTACACTACCACTGCAATTTCATGTGCTATCTGTATCCTGTGGACAAATAAATACATTCACTTCTAAGGACAGTCAGTCCGTGCCATCCATCATCACTATAGACACATAGAGGGGGAAAATGATTGTGAAATACGCCCAGAATTTGAGCTGGTTTTGATACCAGTGGATGAGATACCACTTTTTGGCACAAAAGAGCTGAATGGAAGGCTCAAAACTGTGTGCAACAATGATGAGAGTAACAAACAGGATTTCTCTTTCAAGACCATATACACATTTACTATATTATCATTTCTAATTCATATTAATCAGGGGGTTCATGAAATTAGAAGTGAGAGCTATTTGTGGAATAAATAACTTTATCTGGCTTCTGAAAATACACATGCTAAATATGAAACAATAGGGTTAAATAAAAGCAATATGTTTAGGTAATTAACCTGCTGTTTCCACAGATTAATTTAGTCTATACAGGTGGTAAAACAGCACCTATCACTGTGGCATGAAAACACTGTTCAGAATTTAGTAGGCCACAGAAGAAAATGAAGCTCTATAAATCGTGTTTCTTTCTCTGCCTGGTAGGTAGTTATTAAAAAGGAATAACCTCTGGATAATTGCACTGCAATAGCATGGTAACTACAGCATATTTACAGTCAATCTCTAATAACAGATAAGGTATATAGTTTTTCTCCCAGTGATTTGCCAAGTGGAAGCAAACTCAATTTGAATCCTGCTTTTGCAGCTCGGTGCAGTTTCTTTGCCCCGTTATTACTCTGCCGCTAACAGCGGCCTCGGACTGTCAATATCTTCCCTGCCACGGTTTATGCTGGTAGTTGTTATTATATCAGACCATGAAAATTGATGGTGATAACACACTCTCTAGGAAGGCTCTATACATGTCAGTTATTCAAAATATGTCTCGTTAAATAAATATTTACAAGACTTTTGTTATTTAGCTTATAAACTGTTTGGACTGAGGCAGCTTTTGAGCGGTTGAAGAGCGTTCCAAAGAGTTACTGCAGATTAATCCATGTAAACCACACCAGTGTGCTAAAAATTGCTATGGTGGTTCCTAACTGCCAAGTCTATATCCTTCCAGTCTAAGAAATACAGGACATATTTTCCTTTGTAATAAAATCTCTCGATAAAAGCAATAAAAAAAATACTAGTCCAGAACATGTGATTATCCTGGGGGAGTGAAGGGGAATCATACCCATGGGATGACAGGGAAGTTGTCTCATTCTTGCAGCTGGGAGAGTGGATAAGGGTTTGGATTATCTGAGATACAGAAATAGGCAGAACCTTAAAACAGAAAAAGGCAAGAGGAAAGCTATTCAGTTAATAGTTTAGTAATAATAGCTATTCTGTTAATAGCGTAGTAATAGGTCCAGAATAATCAGTCATCCCCAAAGCAGACTTAATTTTGTCCTGGGTATAGCCAAAGAACATTAACAACAAAGCAAAAGTAGGCAGAAAAAAAGGAGCCTGTCCTGTTTCTTAGCTTCAGATGTCTCTGCCTTTTCAAGACCCCCAGTTCAGTGCTGTACAAGTATTTCAAAATAGCCAAACTAATGAGGCCACATCAGGCAATAATGATGAGGCTCTGGGAGGGCAGACGCTTTTCAGTCCTAAAGATTTCTGCTCAGCAAGCCAAGTTCCCTGGCTTAAAACCCAGGGAGCAGGGATGTTTTCCATGCTTGCAGGGTCAGGCTTGTGAGTGTGTGTGTGCGAGTGTCTCTAGGTTTCACACTGTGCCTCAGGCAGAGTCATCCAAGAAACGGCAGTGCTTTCTCCCGTGCTGGATGGCTTTGGGATGCTGGTTTTCCACGAGAGGGAGCAACTCACCAGCACAAAAACCCCCTTTTCCCAGACCAACCACCAAATTCACTTGGAGCTCTCAATTTACACAGCTGACAGCAACCTTGATTTTTATCAGTTCTACTAGATTTGAGAATCATATACCCATTACTGATTTTTCATGCCTAAAGTCACACTGGCTGCGCGTGTATTTATGCATATCAGGGGAGAGCTAAAATGGACATCACTCATTTAGAGAAGTGATCCCTTCAATAAAAAGGAAACATTCATGTTTCCAGCTTTGCAACAGCTGCTGGGCTAATTATTAGGATGCAAAAATGATGGATTTACCAAAGCAATCAACTGAAGGTTTATTCTCTTGGTGCTGAGTGAAGGGGCCTCAGCCCGTTGGGGAATTGAAGCCAAGAGAGAGGTAATTCTAGATTTGCCTGAAGTGTGCTACCCGTGGAAGGTACTGGCTGCTGTTCAAGCTTCTTTTCCCCGCAGCCACCCCTTTTCCTCCCTAACAGGAGAGATGGGAAGCAAAAACAGCTGTCAAAAAGGGTTCAATGTTATTGATAAGCCCTTTGTGTCAACTGAAGCCCCTACAGTGGCAAGTCCAAACAAAACAGCTCAAAATCTGCGTATCAGTGGAAAAACATGTTGGGCTGCATGTGGAATAAAGCAACAAGAAGAAAGTGTGAGTGTAACAGTCACAGTCAATTTTTACAAATGACTGTGCAATCCACTGAGGAAATCCCCCGAGGGACTCCGAGTTGTAGTCCTGATCCCTTCCCCTCCCCATGCCCCCTCCTCCCTCTTCCAGCAGCTATTGCAGCTCCTCTCCCTTTTACAACTCAGCTCTGCCAGAGGTGGCTTTTCCAGTGTTTCCTCTGTTTTCTTCTGTCCTTGCATCAAGAAAGATATTTCACTCACTTCTTTTCGACTGTTGCATTTTGAATGTGCACATTGAACTTCAGGAGGAAGGGGAGCAGTTCCTTCCCCACTGCCCATTTCCCATTTACAAGGCACCGGACAAAGCTGGAGTAAGGTTTGGTCCCAAGTTTTTACTCTTGTAAATAGTTTCATTCCCCTTCCTGGCCTGATGGGGTCAGGTTTGGAAGTCACAGCTTAGCCCTGTGGTGGATTCCAGAAACCTGGCTTGCATTTGCACCTCTGCAGTTTAGTTTTTATCAGAGAGATGATTGCTTTGTTCCTCCTGTGGGTATCTGTTGTCTTGCCTCCAAAGTGAGAAAGTGCTGAAGTGACACAGACCCAAACAAAAGCTGACCAAATTCGTGTTGCTGGCTTTTTTTTTTCTTTCACAGGGCAAAATGTGCCAGTTAATAGTACCACTGAGCTTGGAACTTTATGCATAGGATATATCCAGCAGAGATGGATTTAGTGAAGCCTTCTACAAATCCAATCTTTCTCCACAAAATGACTAGAAGCTGCACTGAGTTGGAAAAAGTAACTTTCCCCTGCCAGTAATATACATTTTTATATAATCTCACCCTGACCCAACCTGTAGTCAATGCAAATGTCAAAATACATAAGAAAGTGTATTAGAACATTTGCTTCCTAGCGGAAAGAAGAATAGCTCTGTTGTGTCCCAAGAAACACCGGAATTTGAGAAACTCTTGGTCCTATTTTGCATATGACATTTGCTCAAACTGCTGCTTTTGGGGAAGCAGACTTGTGATGTTTAAAGCAATATCCAAACTGTGTGTTAACTTGAAATGTATTTACACCATTCGGAACTAATAGCTATCTTGCAGCATTCATAATTCCAGGTTGGAAAGTCCTAACAGGCAGCTGGGGACAATCCCAGCCCTACATGCATGTCTGTGCATTAGGGGTCATGAGCCATGTCCAATACATTAAGACCACGAGGGTTACAGCCCAGCTATGTAGGTGTGACTCCAGTTCAAACTACAACAGCAGTTCTGGAAGTCTGGAATTTAATCACTGATGTGTCAGCTGGGATGGCAGATGTCACCTTGCCAGCAGTGGAAATCATGTGTCCCTTTATTCTGTCACTTATTTTTACCCTTCTTTCAGCATTGCAGTATATGGCAGCATAGTACATTTGCAGTGCAGATTCTGTCTGTGGTGAGCAGACTGATGCAATCCAAATGTGTTTGACACCTTTTATCCTTCACATTGTCAGGTCCCAATGAGATTTGTCACATGCAAAGCAATTTATGAATCTTCCCTTTTATTTTAAGTACCAAGAACCATTCATAAGAGTTGTGCTACAATATGAACTTGACTGGGTTCCCCCAGCAGAGGATCAGGACCTAAAACAAGTGCTGGAAATGTCTGTCTTTCAGCCTGTGTTGAGATGAAATGGCTCAACTAAGAATTTATTTTTGTAGTAGCAATTCATCTTCAAAAACAGAAACATCCAAAGAAGGGCCAGAAGAAGAGAAAGTGTATTTACTCTTACTGCCTGATTCATCATTATTCACATCAGTAACTGCTACAGAACCATCACAGGAAACAATGTTTGACTCTTACATCATTGAAGTCATCCTGGTGGTTTTAGGGAGAAGAGAGCAGGAAGCTGAGGGTCCTGTATCTAAAAAATTATTCCATATCAAAACCCCACCAATACGTTCTGTAAGTATAAGGAGTAAACTGCTGAATATTTGCAAAACCACAGCTCTGGTTTCCTCACCAGAAAGACATGAACTCCACGGTCAGCAACAGGACAAGTTTCAGGCCAAGCTCTATAATCTTCAAGACCTCACCACTCGTCCTTGGAGACCAGCAAGTGCAGTTTGCCTCTTTCACAGGCAGTGCTATCATGTGACAGTCACAGGGGGCTTTGTGATACAAGACATGAGACCTCAGCTTTTGGACTAGTCTTACAGTACTTAAGTCCTTTAGGTTTTAGAAGAGCCTCAGTGGAGCTCCTGTCATAGCTTCTTGATCAAGTGTCCAACCCCTCAAATTAAATTTTCTACATTAAAGGGCTCAGCACTTCTATTCATCATAGGTGAAGCTGATTCTGTTGTCTCTTCAAAAGCAGCCACAGTATCTGTTCCAACAAGAAGAAAAAATTGACTCTGCTTTATCTTATAAAGTATGAAGGTCATCTGGGGAAAGCTTGAATTTACCCTCAGGAAGAAACCACCATCACAAATCTGGCCAGACCCTATGAGATGCTGATAGAAGAAAAGGATTTATTTTGCTTTGTCTCACTCCACAGTTCCTACATACTTCAAGCTCCATCAGTGCCCTGCTCCCTGCACAAGTGTACAGCCAATAGAAACTAATACTACAATGGCTGCACAGATTAGGCTCATGATCCATCTCAAGAAAAGGCACAGCCTCGAGAAATGCCTGAAAGAAACTAGTGACATGATAACCTATTTTCACATGTGGACTTGCCCCATTTTTGTAGTGTTTCCAACAGTCACTAGCAGACACAAGATACTGGACATATGATCTTCCTGGCAGAGCTCTTCTCAGACTATTAAGAATTTTATAGAGAAGGAGTGGCCTTATTTCTGCCTTAAACTAATTTTTTAAATTTTTCAAAATTCATCTAGGAAAAAACTCAAATGTAATAGGGGATATTCTGGGGTATTTGTATTACCAAGCAAATAAAACCTTCCTTTTTTTGAACCCCCTTTCTCACTTTCTCTCCAACGAAAAGTAGAATATGCTTTAGTTCTCTATTGTGCACTGGGTGTAAGTGCTATCTATATCAGGCTTTCTGGATTGGAAAATAAATGTGCTTAAATCAATAATGATAATAATTACTCAAATACAATGTTACTCGGTAATGTTATCTAGCTCTGAGAGAATAAGGCCATGCATTCCCTGGTAAGCACAAAGGAATAGCTTGTTGTATGCATATACCTACAGGTACCTGACACATTATCCCAGAAACATCATAAAAACAAACTTCTTCATGAGTTATATTCCAAGTTAAGTTTGCTCATTTGGAAAAAAAGATGATCCATATTGTCCAGATTTAAAAAAAAAAAAAGCAAAGCAAAATATGACCTTGAGTATATGGAAATCACCCATTTTTAATGTTTGGGGATGTTCTTAAAGAAGAGGGGGTGGGGGGGAAAAAGACTAACAGAATATGCTAACAGCTGACATTACCTAAAGGTTGAAATTATTAAACCGACAAAGGAACAGGTAGTTAACGCAAAGGTCGGAATAATGTATTTAACGTAATTAATCTCCCCATGTCTTGATAGAGCCAGGGCAGGGGCCCTAAATCAATGTTATGTTTGAGGTGTGATGTAACACGAAGGTACAAAAAGTTAAGGATGGAATGTCAGCCCTAACTTTAAACATCCTTTTATTTGTTGGACTGCATAACATAACAGGAACCTTACTTAAACATTGCATTTGGTGTGTTACATAAACCTGTGGTGTGTAAAAGTAGGTAACTGAGTAACATTCAATCAGCCACACAAACAAAGACGACTTTCTTGCAGTCTTTGAAAGGGCTTTTGGACACAGCTTTGTTAAATACCAGTAGCAAGGATTCAAGATTGGTCTACCAGTATTAATTAATTCCCTGCACCCAGACCCCTCTGCTGCCAGACCGATTCGACTTTGGATAAGCAACTGCTTCCCTCAGTTATATCTCAAAAACCTTACGAATTTCTCAGACTGTGGAAACTGCTTGTAGCAAAAATGTTTAATGAAGTTCCCTTTTCATACAATCTAGGAAGAAGGAAAGGACAGGTCCCAGCAGCCCTTTTTGCTACCTCATTTGCATATTGGGTTAGGCTACTTAATAGTCTCATTAGCACCATCTGTTGGGAACCCGCTAATAATGCACTTCACCGGGTAACTAGAGACGTGAGAAATTGTCAGGATAGACCAGTAACATGTTTGTTTACAGGCCAGTTAGAGTTCAGACAGCACTGGTTTGACTGTACAGTGGTCTTCCAGCTCCATAACCAGTTGCAACTCAGAGCCCTTTACTGGTTCTGCTCTCACCAAGGTACACAAACCTGCCACATGACTTTGATTCACCAAATCCATGGCATAAAATTCCTCAGTTCATTACAGGAGCTGCCCAGCACCTCATGACATAGCTTTTGGAGGAATAGTCCTAGACCAGGAATGTGTTAAGAAAAACCTCATGGGGTGGAACAGCTCCCCAGAGCTGGTGGCTCCCCACAGCACATGTGTGGATCTCCTCTGGAGCTGTTACCTCACACACAGCAATGGTACTGGGACATGATTTAGCAAATTGGAAAGACGAAAAAGCTTGGGATCTTTCAGTGAGTAAAACTAAGCATCTCTTACAATAACAGCACATATATAAGCTGGGAGACCTCTGAAGATGTTGACACTGCCAAATTATTACTGGAGACCAAATCAAAATGTCACTGCTTGGTTGTTTTTACAGTTGGCCAACATCAGGATTAAGACTTAGATACCAAAGGCAAGGGTGGCTCCTCAGCCTGATGTCAACTGGACCTTACACACCAGCAGCCTTCTCCAGAGCATGCACGGTGCTGGTGGAGCCCACCAGGGTGGTTTTGCTCTTCATCCTTCTACTGCCAGCATTCTTTGAGCCCTGTACCATACTCAATTCCATATCCAACATAAGTTACATGGGACAATTACTGAAAATATTTCACATTCATTCTTTCAATACAGGTGGTTATACTATTAAATGGAAATTAATACAAATTAATATGAAGCAGATGATTTCCTTCCTTTCATTCTGGATTCTTTCCCTTCTACAGAGCCCTGTTCTCTCCCCTCAAGCCTTGTGGATTTCTATCATTTTTAGATATTGCACTATTAGGTAAATTTGGAATCCAAAACCTACCCCTGGAGTATTTATTTTTCTGGATCAGTTTCATTTTCCACTAAATAATACACCAGCTTCATTTTTGCTTGCACAACCAGCCTGAGCTAAGGTGTGTCAGGAGTGGAAGCCTGAGCTTCTGCTTCCAGGGCTAAATTTAAATCATGCATATTATTGCCTAATAAAAAAATGTGGATTTTTTTCTTTTACTTTTTTTTTTTTTGGCAAAATGTTTAGTGGTTTCTAAATTAATCTGAGCATGATGTTCAGTTCCAGGGCCCATTGTTGACTTCTTTCCCAGCCTCTCTTTTACTGGAATTCTCCTTTTTAGGCGAGAACAGCTGTGTTCTTATATCTCTGCAATGTGGCCGTGTTACAGAGGTGAATACTTGTGCATTTGTTCCATCACTTTCTGTTTAATTCAAAACTAATTGCTGATACATTTTTTGTAGGGCTTCTGGGGCTTAGAAATTATGGGATGAGGTTAGCACAGTAGTTCTGTTTTGTTCATGAAAGAATGCCAAATGGATTTGTTTAAAAAGTTATCTGAATTACTCACAGAAGGTTCAGTACAGGCTATTTAAGGTCTCCATCCTTTAATAGGATTCATTTGCATTATGGCAAGGACTGAACAGTTCTAATCTAGACTGATGCCACTCTCTTCACATCCCTGTGCAAAGACATAAAAAGATATTTCCTGCCATGCTGCTTTTTTGGGCTAAATATAAGACAGAAGTAGAAGAAACTGAGTCACAGAGGGTGAAATTGCTGGTGCTGCAAGTTAATGGAAGTTGTGCTTCTTGCTGCTTTATGGTGTTGTCTCTGGATTAGCTTGGATCAGAGGAGAATATTATGTACACTGTGGTACCTTTGTGATGCTTTCTGGGAGGAGGAAATAAGAAAGCACCATAATCCTTCACATGCCCTGCAAGTGATGTGACTCTTCTTGGAGAAAGCTGTCTTGGTTGCCCAGAAAGACCAAGCAAATCCAAAGATTCCCAGTGTTGCTGCCAAAGTTCCATGGTTCACAGTTGTCATATCTTTGTATTCAAAGAAATGTGAAACAAAATAGGTTTGCATGAGGACTATTCATGTATGCGAACTGCAGATCCTTTCACTGGGTGGAAAATCAGAAAATTCAGGGCAAATTCCATGTTTGGTCAAAACAACAGGAAAAGGTTATTCAGAAAATCTGAATCAGTGATCAAAAGCATTTTAGGAAGGGAAAGGTGAAAGAAGGACAGACAGAAAATGACTTATATAAACTTTCAAAACTTTTCTCTCTCTCTCCTCATACATACATATCCATGACTTTTTACCATAAGCATGGGAAAATGGACAGCTATTCAAATATTTTAACTCTAGACATGCAGAAGTACTTTAACATTCTTCCCTCTTTCCCTTTTTTTTTTTTTTCCTTAGCCAAAATCATTTATGAAATATGCCCTGAACTTGCTTTTAGCATTAGTGTCTCTGGAACTTAATTAGGCACTGAAATCTCCTCCCGCCTCTTGATGTACATTGGCAAATTCCAAGCCAACTTACACAGAAGAGGAAGGATTCTGTAATGAATTTTTGTTGTCTTCATGGAATGAAACGTGTTTTTTTTCTTTACATTTAATGTGCTTTACTGCTTAATAACATATTTATAAGAGCTCCCCTACCTGTCTCTTTCTGGAATTATAAAACACATGTACCCACCTGCAGTCTGCCATATCAGTATTTACAAGCTTACACAGGGATTGCAATATTTTCCCTACAAGTTTGTTCTGTATATTTCATTTCCCGCTGCTAAGGACTCATAGAAAGTAGATCTGGAGGTGAAGGTGTGACTTAACCACCTACTATAAAACTCTGAAAGTCCCCACTGTATTTAATGTAAAGGAAATTCACTTTTCCTCAGGCACTTTTGTTTATTATTTCTTCATATGCTCTAGAGCTCTGGTGACTCCGTGACAAAACAGAGTTAGTTACTACTAGAAACTACTAGACTCAAATGCTGCATGTTACTTTAGTTTTTGGAAGTGTCTATTTAAATGAATCACTTAATATTAAATGAGCGAAGAGAAACTGTTTGACTGATTAAAAAGACAGTGGAGAATGAGGAATAGGCAGATTTTTGGCCAGAAAGGAAAGCTGATAGGATGGATTTCCCCACTGGAAATTTGTAACATTTTATTTAACTCTAAATTTGACAATTCATTAGCAGAATATAGTGTTGAGATCTATCTATTCCATCATTATGGGACAGACTAATAGTTTTATTTAATATTTCTAGCATATTTAAATTGATGAACTTCAGCAGAAAAATTTCATTGGATTTTTTGTCAAAATTTCAAAAATTTCAAAAAATTTCTCATGATGACAGTTGCCAGAAGAAGTTCTTAAGCAAACTGGATTTGTCCTACATGATGTAGCAGCCACTCTTTTCGCTGTGAATTTTGGCAGACAGGAAGCCAGGACAGGTTATGTCACATCCCAGGTCTAACTGGCAGCTTTAACCACTGTGTTTGTCCTGATGAGTCCACCCATGAGAGATTCCAAAAATCTCCATTTCACTCTGACATGGAATAAGAACTTCTTTTTTTAATCACAAATGTAATTGTCTGAAAGGAAGATTGTCTTCATTACTGCTCTGTTTGGGAAATATTACTCTGAATAAAATGAATAGAAGTTAGTCCAATATTATGAAAGAAAGCCTGACTGAACTGTGTAATTTAAGGATATAAATTTTTCAGGAGAACCATTGCTAGACATTTAAGCAAAACACTAAAACACTTCAATGTAGGCATATTCTTCATATACCTGGAATGAATATATTTCTTAGGCATCAAAGAACATACATTAAAAGAACTCCCTCATTAAAGGGAACAAAAAATCCCCCTAATTCACATTGCACATTCAAACATCTATGTGTGTTTTAAATGGAGATGTGTTTATATGTGTGTGTGTGTGTGTGTGTGTGTGTGTGTGTGTGTGTGTGTAGAGAAGTATCAGGGCAAATACCAGCTGATAAAACAATGACTTCAAGATAGAATGAACCTGCTCTGCTGCATATTAAAAAAAAAAAAAAAGAAAGAAAACTGTGCCCTCATTTCTGCAGGTGTATATCCTGGGGAGCTCAGCTGGCTTCCAGGAGAGCAGAGCTTCCAATTCTCTCGGTATTTTATGTGTTCTAGTTTCACTGGTCCTTCATAATTCGTATTAGAGCAGGTCATTATCACCCCCTTCTAATGCTTCAATGTTTTGATGTGTTTTCATGTGATTTATGGTGCGGGGTTTTTTTTCCTTTCTTATGTCTCAATAGTTTCTAGTTTAATAGGTGGTATTTTTGCTGCCCTTTTAGGATGATTACATTTTCAAATTAATTTCCAATAAATTTTCCAGTTTTTTTAATCTTATTTTCAACCTCTATTTCTCATTCTAGGAGACAAGATATAGTAGTCTTCACAGATATTATTTCTTTGGGCATGTATAATACAATATTTATATATTATTTGGTCCATCTGAGTCTCCAAAAGAATTTTGACCTTCTAAACACAGTCATAGATTTTTTTCTAGGTCATGGCAACATGCAACCATCAATGATGGTTCAGATTTTTTTTCAGACACATGATGTTCTAAAGATGCTCTAGTAATGCTGTTTCCCCTCATCACATTTTTTCTTACATTCTTTTTCCTTTTAATACTGAACCTTCTTTAAAGTTGGGTTGTATCTGTACTAAGTTTTTCTTCGGATATACTTTTGTACATTAAAATCAATGTATTGTACCTTTTTTCATCCACTTAAAAAGTCCAGTGCTAGCTGATAGCCTAAGGTCTATAAAAATGGAATGTCCTTTCTGATAAGGTTAATTAACAGCTCTGCTTGAGTGGCTTAATTGAGTATAAATTTCCTATTATTCTTACACAGCTCCAAAGGATTGAATTTCTTTTTCTTTTTTTTTTTTTTCTTGGGAGAGCACTGTCTTACATTCTTGTCTGGTTTTTTGTTTTTTTTTTTTTCCCTTCCTGTTACTTTTTTATTTTGCTCTTCCAATTTGTTTGAAATCTCACTTAAAGAATTGGATGACAGCTCAAACCTCCTCCAACATGGGTCCCACGGCATGGTTGCCCGCTGATACCATACAGGATAAATCTATATTTTAAGTTTGAATTCTGAAATATCAAATGCCATTGTACTTGATCAAAAATATATATAATTTAGCTCATTGGTATTCCATTTGGACCAACACTAGACCTAAAGACTTTATTCCTACTGAGACTATCATGGTCATAATGACATTTGTGTGAAGAGAACTAGGGTTAGTTCAGTTTGACTCCTTCATATTCCTAGGAAACTCAGTTTTGCTTCTGATGGTATTGCTCAGATTGCTGGTTGATGGTATAAGAGTGGAATTCCACTCCTTTTTTACTGTCATCTATGGGCATAGTCTTTCTGGTTATTTACAGCTCTTCTACAGATTTGGTAAGGCATTGCCTAAGAAGATGTGGTTTCTTGTCTCATGTGGCATAATTTGAGGTGGACCTGTGTTAATGTTTTGTGTTTATTTTGCACCATCAGCACATAAAATCAGTTTCTGTGGTCTGGGATAGGACTGCTGTATGGACATGATTCAATCAGGTTAGAAGAGTTGGATGATTTCTTGGAAAATGAAGATGGTCTCTTTGGGGAGGACAGTTCTTGATCCCAAAATTTGTCACCAAGTTGTGGAAAGCAAAGATGTCTAAGAGTGTGACCCCTAACTCATTGAAATTGTTAATGATCTTTCCAACAAGTTAACAGTATTTGCATTTTTTCTCTTTTCTTCCTTTTTCCATCTTTTCAATTGTTTCATAGAATCATAGAATGATTTGGGTTGGAAGGGACCTAAGAGATCATCCAAGCTCCAACTTCCTATCATGGACATGGACACCTTTCACTAGAGCAGGAAAAATGTAAACACTATTGATAATAAAGGGACAGTAGGGACTATTTTTAACTCCCTTCCCCTCTGAAATCATGCTCAAAGCCTGCAGAAATATAAAGACAGGCAACTGAGTGTCTCTCTCAGGTTTGCTTCATGACCAAATACTGCAACTCAGTCACAAGCTGAGCCAAAACTGATCTTGTGGATGACCACCACCATTCCAAGTGGACATGATCCAAGACAGAAGAATCCCACTACTCCTGCTTGGTTGTTTCTGCAAATAAACTTCACCATCCACTCTCCAAAGAAACAGAAATGCAATCATCCATGCAGCCTTGAAATAATGCTCAAAATACCTCTTCACATAGCCAAGGATTTTAAACCTCCATACTTGATTGTAGCTATCTCAACTTCCACTGGTCCCTTTGAGCTTAGATGACCTTAGCAGGATTACAAGGAAGCAAAAGGCAGCTCAGAGAATTAACTTTCAGGTTAACAGTTTTAATTCTGAGCCCTCCATTTGCTTTATCCCTTTCCCCACAAATGTGCAGAAACAAGCCCCAGTCTAAAGCAGGATCAGACACAGTCATCCCCCTAAAGCTGTTTTCTCCATGCATGTACCAGACTAAAGAAAAAATGCACCCAACTGGTACAGAAGTAGCATTTTTCTTCAGGGTTTCTTGGTGCAAATATCAGGTACAAGAATGAATCTGAAACAGTTTTCACATGTCACCCGACTCAGAGATGAAAGCGCATCCTTATCAATATGTAGAGTTGGGTGTATTTTATTTTTCATGATGTGGCAGTGTAAACAAAAAGACCACAAACATGCATCAGTAATGTCAATTGGAACATTTGTATTCCCTGATTTTCATAACTGACTTGCTTTCAGGAGGCATTTGTATTAATATATGTTTGATGTTTAGCAAATCTTACTCTCTGTTCTTCAGATGAAATATTAAATCTGGGTTCTTTTGAAGTCACTTTAGCTGCAGTCAAGTATCTGGCATTCTTTGCAAGCATTTGCAGCCCAAAGCATAACATATAGATAATATCAATTCTAGTGTTGCTTCAGGAAAAAGGGTAGCAAAGCTCCCTTCTACTTCATGGAAGCAGTACCTGATTCTTACAGGGAAATGTATTCAGCATGTGCCCTTTTCTGCTTTTCTCAGATCTTCTCAAAAGGTGTGATTTATATTGTGCAAATTCACAGAGGAATTTAACTCATGAGGGTATATGTATAACCCAAATAATTTTACTGAAATTTTCAGCTGATCCTAAAGATACACCAGTTTACAGGAGAAACAGATTTAATATAGTTATGTTTAATTCAAATTCATTTTTTCAGGTGTCACAACTGAAGAGTCCAATACTGTGGAAAGAACTAGCATATAAAGTTGGAAGAAGTTCTGTTACTGCCACAAACCATGGAAGCTATGAGAAAAGAGAAAAAAACAGATGCTGGGGAAAAAAATAATTAATTGATCCAGAAAATCAGCCCAGAAGACCTGGCACTGACCCTGACCTGGAGTAAAATCCACTGAGAACAATGTCCTAAAATCAGCCCAGAAACGATAATCATGACCTGAGGTAGCAGCAGATTTCATCGGGCATGATATTCTAGCAAAGGGGTAAGTGGATTTAGATCATGCCTCTGACCCAAACTTTCCAGATTAGTAGCCACGGGGATTTACTTTATTTCCTTGTTGTTTTGCATTGCTGAGAATTTACACTTCATTTTATGAACAAATCTATAGTTTAACCAGAGTCCCATCTTTAGCATATTATAGAAAGAGGGCCATGTTCTCAAAAGAGAAAATGAAGTTGAAAGGACAGAGCAGAGAGGCTGCCCTGCACACATGAACATTTTGCACTCCAGAACAGCAGCTCTCAATCCTCGTGGCCTGGTTTCAGCTAAGTCAAATATTATACTACACTTGTTAGTTTAATGACTGGAGATTTGTCTCCTTAGCATCTTTCTCTCCTTTTTTTAATTTTTTTTTTTAATTGTTGTTACTCTGCTTTGCCTGAAAGCTGCAGCATCTCACTGTTTATTATTCCCACTTCAGTCAAACCCTGTCCAAAATTAACACGTTGCATTCTGCAGCTGCTTTCCAGATCCAGCTATGCCAAAATGCAAGGAAATGTAAAATAAACACATGGAAGCTCTTTCAATTAGCACAAAATTTGATCCTGCAAAAGAAATTAAGCAGATAGGCAGTTTTACCCTGATGAGTAAGCCCAACTGAACATTTATGAAGTTAATCATCTGTTTAAAGTGAGTGCAGGATAAGGTCCGAGGCGCAAATGAAAAGGCTGCAGTAACAAGTGTATTTATGTTTGGTATTCCTTCTGGACTTTTATTAAGATCAAAGAGCTCTCTAAAAAGCAGAAAAGCAAATAGGTTGCAGATGAATGAACAAAAAAAGTTTCTAAGCAATTACTGATTTAAAGCATCATTTTTCTTTAAGACTGCTAGTTCATGGCTGGCACAAACAAATAACAGCATAAAACTGAATTCTCCCTCCTAATTCCTCAAAATTTGTAGTAAAAATGAATCAGTAATTGAAAGTCAATGGGAGTTAGGCACCTTTTGTGCCTTTGAAAATCTCCCCCAAAGCCTTTTCATCTATGCCTTGCTGTTCTCTGCCTGGTTTTTATGAGGGTTTATTAAGAAGTAGCCATTTGAGACTCCAAACACAAAGCAAAAAAAGAAAAAAAAAAAAGAAAAAGAAAAAGAAAAAAAAAAGGCAAAAGTCAATAAAACCAGAAAACTAGTTGGTCTGATCAGTGTCAAGTTACATTGTTTTCAACTTGAATTAACTGTAGCCATCAATAAAACTATAGAAATGGGGAAGTTGGTGTTATAAATTAATGATTATTTGCCATGAGCTTTAACAGGGTTGTGTGTGCCACATTTTATTGTGATGGTTTATTCTTATTTGGTACAACAGTAATTGGGTCTTAAACATGATAAAGCATCCTAAAGGCTGCATTGGTAGCAGAGCTGTCTGCAGCAGGTTTTTAACTCTAGTTAAAGAAGGTTAATCAAAGCTAATGAATCTGTTTTATCCATTGCCACAAGTATATCAAAAAAATGGAGCACCAGGTGAAGGAGCTAAAATATGAATTGTTCAACTGTGAACATACATTTTCAGCATGGTAATTCTGCCAGCCCCTTGTTATATATTGGGTATCTTCATAGTTTGCTGCGCTTTTACATTTGCCACTGGCAGAGGAGGGAAGAGGACTGACACTTGCTGAGGGACAGGGAGAACTGTCTTGGAGCCTTCACTGTTAGAATTACAGTGATGCTGTTGCAGAGCTGCCTGATGTTTTATATGACAGTTTTAGGGAGGCCCAAAGTCTGCCCAGCTCATTTGACCACACTCTTGTTACAAATGCCACAGCCCTCAGCCACACGCAGCAAGTGATGGAAGGTTCCTTCACTGCCACTGCTGTGTGAAAACCCTGATCACCTTCTCCCTTTGCCCCCTTTCCTCCTTTCCCTCTCCTCAAGCATGTCTTAGCATTTCTTGTGGCTTTGCGTATCTGGGGATGCAGTCTAGAAGAAAAGGACAAGGACAACTGATTGGTGTATCAATGTGTTTACATGCATGGAGAAAGAGAAAATTTTAGGTACTAGCCACAGTACAAGACTAGAGAAAATTAATTACACCAAGACTGCTTCCATCCTACTCTGTCAAGATATCCTTCCTCTCTTAGTAGCCCCACCGATTTCATGCATAAGGTAAGGCAGGAAAGCCACCCTTTGTGATGCTCAGTCACTGCACTGAGGGGAGGAATTTCCCTGGGTGCCCTCCATGCCATCTTTGGCAGGGTGCAAATGTTGCTGCATGGATTTTGGAGCCTGCAGCAAAACAGAAGCAGTCCAGTCCCAGGCAATCCCTTTTTTATCCTGAGATTCCTTCACGGGAATAGACCATGAGAGCAGCACCCAGCACGGACACACAGAGTCTGTTCTGGTACAAGGCATCAAGTGGGGGAAGCAGGAAGCATTCGACTTGCCTCTGAAATCCAGTAATCTCTGCAACTGCAATGGCACATTACAATCCTTGTTTTCTTTTTTCATTTTCCTCCTTTTTTTTTTTTTTTTTTCCCCTTTGGATGAATTTTCATCTCAGTCTGGGACAAATGGTCAGAGCTACTTGGTCAGGTCAGGTGAGCTGCATGTCGAACTGATGGGGGCTCATTAAAAGGAAAAAGAAACAAAAAAACACCAAACCAAACAAAAACAAAACAAAAGACAGATTCCTCCATTTTCATCTGCCCCTGACCATATCTTCCCAGTTTCAAGATCTCTGGCTGGGGGAGAAGTTAGAAAAGGGAGGCTGATATAAAGGAAGGCGCAGCCTGCTGGAAACACTGAGGGAGGGGAGGCCCAAGGACTAATTGCAGCCTTGATGAGGGAGAGGTCCAGCACAGGTTTCAGAACAACACCCCTCTGGGCAGTTCTCCTCACTTGGACAAGCCACAGAACCTCATCTCCCCATGTTTGATTTAAAGGGAGAGGGGGGGAAAAAAAAAAAAAGAGGAAAAATAAAACCCAACCCAAACCAAAACCAAAACAAACAAAACCCCCAAAATTAGCTGCAAAATTCAGGGCCTGTTAGGCTTCAGCTAATTAGAAAAAATGGATTTCTCTCCCCACCCCATCCTGCTCCCCCTCTTCCCTTTCTTTCTTCAGCACCTTTTCTTTCAAACATTTAGTCTCAGGAGGGGGAATCCAGCCTCTTGGCTGGGCTGTTTTCAAAACACGCCTTTGAATGCTTCTCCCTAATTCACGTCTTTTGTTTTTCCCCTTTTGTGTTTGCCAGTTTGACCATATAACGTTATACATCTGGTGTATAGCTTGTTGGGGGCTTTCTTTCTCCCAGGGATCCTATGCCTTCCCTATAGGACCCTCCTGGGCTTCCATTCGAGCTATCGTGTAACATAAAGGGGGCTAAAGCAGGGCCAAGGGGATGAAAGCGGGGAGGAGGGGAACGAGGGGGGACCAGTAAAGAGTGCGCCCGACACACACCACACGCACAAAATAAAATAAGGTGGGGGGGGGGGGGGGGGAGGGAGAGGAATAAAAGGAGCTGAAAAGAATTCTTTTGCTCTTTCCTTTTCTTCTCGCGCTGTTTCGTCCGGACCCTGCATCAGGCAGGCACTGGCCCTCTGTGGGAAAGTGAGGCAGCCACAGAATAGATAACTCATTTGAATTCCAGTGACATATTCGTAAATAAAGCAAAAGTGGTGAAGGGGAGAGGGGCTGGAGCCGGGGGGAGTGGGGAGGGAGGGACAGGGAGTTGGAGGCTGAGCCTTGTGAGAGATGCAAAACCGCCCTAGAGCCCGTGGCTGGGACCCCTGTCCCATCCTGTCCCGTTCCCCAAGCCTGCAGATCAGCAGCCCTGACTCAAGCCTGGCCTTTCCCATGCCGTCCCTTTCTGCTGAGGAAACAAGAGTTGGCTGAGCAAGTTGGATTCTTGCTGGTTTTGGCGACATACTCTATCACAGTCGCTGCAGCTGCTTGTGTTTATTGTTGTGGCTGATACTCCTCATGGAGATGGTCATGATGGGGTGCAGGAGCATGTCCAGCCCACAGCCATCCTCTTCACTGCACCAGCCCACTCCCTCTCCTGTAGGGATGACAAAAAGGGAGCATGGCAGCTCTCCAGGACCCCCACATAGTCACTCTTCAGGTTCTTGACTACTATCACTGTGCCCATGTTAGGGAAGGGGAAACAGGACTGAGTGAGGTTAAATAGCTCACCCAAAGTCCCTTCCCAGAGATGCTGTGTTGAGCTCCAAGTGACAGGCAGGGCTTCTTCCTAGCAAGCAGTCCATGCCTTCTTAAAAAAACAAACAAACAAAAACCCCCTCGCAAAACAAAACAAAACCCCAAAAAACAAACAAAAAAACCCAAAAAAGTTTTGGGCTAAAGCAACTTAAAATCTGGGGTGCAGCCCAGCTTTCCTTTGTGCCCTCTTTAAACACTTGTCTTTGATACTGATGGAAAGTGGGATATATTGTGTTAAAATCTGAAGTGTATGAAGTCTTTACATACTCTTTATTTATTATATACATATCAGATGGTCACAATTTATAGGGCATTTTAGAATTCAATTGCATACATAATTGCCTATAATAAATTTATAGGCAGCTGGACAGGTGCAACCAGTCATACTGTAAACAATAATTGTATATATAAATATATACATGCGCACTTGTAAATATGCATGTGTGCACACACACATATATAAAGCTAAGTTATGGATGGAGCATGTTTTCCTCATCTTCTGCACTGTGGCTGTTGTGACTTGTGAAAGAAGTTTTAGGTGGCATTTATTTTCCTATGCATTGACTAGGCATACACAGGACAGAAGCATATGTTCTCCTCCACATTCACACTGAGATTCCTTCGAAAATCCTAATTAGGTACTCAAGAATAAAAGTTCTAGCTATGTAGTTCAAACCCATTTTTTTCCCAAATTTATTTTCCTAGATTTCTTTTTTTCCCCCTCTCCTTTACAAATTATTTTAAACAATGAAAAATTCACCCTGACATAAAGCACCTGTAAACTCCACGGAGCCTGCATAGGTTACAGAAATTACAGTGGGGACAGCTTTCTGCCAAAATGAAGCCTGCTTCTGTCACATCACTGCACAAAACCACTACTGACCAAAATGGAAATCAGCAGAGATTTAGAGAGATTCCCCTAAGCCAGCATCACGGTTGTTCAGAAGGGTAGGATTTGGCCCAGAGTGAAAAATCTGATTTATTGAGTCATTGTGACTGAGGAACTTGCAAACAACTGAAAAACGTTTCCCTTTAGGGACCACAAACGCAGACTCCTTTCTCCTTCCACCTCTGCATTAACAACAGCCTCGAAGACCCTTTTCCTTCCCTAAAATTTTGTGAGCTGACCAGACTAAACACAGCCTATGTGAACAAGCACCCAACAGCCTCAGGAGAGGGCAGCCATCCCACCTGCCTGGCCTGTGGCAGCAGTTCCTCTCTCAGGGAGCACAGGGGTCCCCTCAGCAGGAGATCCACAACCACCACCTTCTCCAAACATTTGCAGCTCTCAGGAGCAGCAGCAGCAGGTGAGAACATGGTGACTGCTTAGAAAAATAGCACTTTGCCAATTGAACAACACCCTTTAAAATTTCAGCTATTAACAAGTCTTTACAGAAACAGGAACTGCCAGTAACAAACTTGATTTCTAATGTCCCCTAGGTAATAATAACTCTCTAATTTGACTGTGTCCCAACTGGCCTTGTACTTCAGTTACTGCTTGAAGGGTTTGGAAGGGATTTTTCGTGTGTGTGTTGCTGCCTTTTTTATTTTTTTCCCTTTCTTCTTATTTTTTTTCTTTTTATTGTTGTGCTTTGTTTTCCAGAAATAAATTCTTTCTTAGGAAAAATAAATAAATGGAAAGGAAGTGGGGGAAGAAGGGAATGGAGGGCAGCAGGGGGGAACACATATGCGGAAATTTAATGTGCGAGCTGCTGGTTGCAATGAAGATGTTGGGTTTGGCATGAAGATTGCAATCAGCTGGTTGCTTTGACACTGCTCGAGCCTTTCAGTGACTAAGACAAGCCCGAAGGATTAGGATGTCAAGTCTGTCCTGTCATCTTTGGGGAGCAGGGGAATGGAAAGAGTTGCCTTTTTTGGTTGCGTCTTCACAAGGCCCAGAGGACAGAAACCTTGCTGATTAATTGAGGCCAACCTCAGTCCGTCACTGATCAACAAAGTCCTGCTTTTTAAGACAAGCACTGCAGCAGGGGCTCCACGGGTAATCACCCAGCACGGGGATGGATTTATCTCCGGAGGATCTCCTGTGCAGCCCCCGGAGCCAGCTGAATGGATGGCTGCACACTTTGGGAAAGTCAGTGGCCTCCTCCCAGGCAGCTGTCAGGCAATGCAAAAGGACCTGGAATAAGCTGACTTAAGCAAATCATATTGAAAATGCTAAAGGTAACTCCAGACACCCGTTTCTCTGGCATTGTTGGAGATGATGGGAAATATTGATGCTTATCAAGCAACAGTTCTGTTGGTAAAAAAGATGATGTGCTTTTGTGTGTGTCTTTCTATCCATCACTGATTAAGTGTGTTGTGCTCCCCAGTGCCAGGTAAAGCCTAATCAGATAGCGGCAACAGAGCCTCGGTGCTTTGGTTGTGTTCTGAGATGCTTTGATGCATCAGAAGTTTGAAAATTAAGAACTGCTGCTACGACCAGATGTAAATAGCATTGACCAGGCTTATCTGTATAAAATGCATTAAAATCAGGCACACTTGCTGCAAACTGGCTGTAAAGAAATCCAAGAGTAGAGCCTGCAACCCTTGCTCACAGACAACCAATATCCATGTGATGTGCCCACAGTGAATCGTTTCCATTTCCCAAATGAGTGACCTTTGTCAGGAGGATATAACACAATTTCCCAGAGAACAGGCTCACATGCAAAAAAGCTGTTCCTGAGTGGGAACATAAATACTGGGACAAGAGTGAACTTTACATAAACACTGAGAGCAAAACTTTGCTGGTTTGTACAGCCAGGAAAAAGAAGGCAGTGGTAGAAAATGAGATTCACTGGAGTAATTTGTATGAATATTCAGTGAGCCTTCCCACATACAGATTTCTTCCAGCTTCCTTCATAGTAAACTTAATATCTGAATAATCCAGTCTTGCCAATTCTTAAAATAGCTCCTAAAGTCCAGACCCTGGAATTGTGTGATTATGTGGGAAATTACCTTCAAATTATTAAAAAAAACCCCACAAACCCACACCTCTAAACCTTACAAATTCAGGGGAAAGATGGGAACATGGTTTCTATGGGTTCAAAATGCAAAACTAGATTAAAAGAATTTTAGTGCCTGCAGCCTCATAAAAATAATGTAATATTCAAAACTTTACTACTCAAGTGTTACAACACAGCTCAGAAGGTGGCATCATACAACATATGGAAACTTTTCCATCTTATTTATTCTAAGGCTTTAATCTGACAGCAGAAAGGCCACTGTAGTATGTCTCACCTCTGAGTGTACTCAAAGGGGAAAAAAAGCCACTTCTCACCCTTCTTATTTCTTCTTGTAACTGTTACACAGTGTGCCTGAAGTAATCCCCAGAAACAATTAAAGATGGAAGTGGTATTATTTTGCAAACCTTCCTGTTGGCATTACAACAAATATTCTTTTTCTTCAATTTCTGTTTCCCTTATGTCTATATTCTAGATTGCACTGTGTCACAAAAAAAGAAAGTAAAACGTGTAGCCTTGCAACAAATGAGGTGAACTACAGAAGCCTCCTGTTCAGGGAGGGAAATCACTTCCAGTTAAACAAAGAAATTTAAGGTCTTCTGATTTTCATGAAAATACCATACATATGGCCTTTGAAATTTGTCACTGAAGAGTATTTAGCTCCACAGGAAAATTCAGCACTTTATAGCATTTCGGCTCCAAAACTCTTTGTTTTTCTCTCTCTCCTTTTTTTTTTGGCCTGCAGCCCAATGTGAATGTATGATCACTAGCACAATAGTTAAACATCTGAGTCGTTTTGAAGTGCCTTCAACATTGCAGTGATGTGGTAGGGGTTTTTTTCCCCGTCAACTACGCAATGTATGGAAGAAAAGCCAGTCTCCCCCCTAGTGGTGGTGAGGAAAACCCAGCAGGAGCTGCCGGATCGATCCCTAAAAAGCTCCTTTACTGGAAGTGCAGTGCCTGGAGGTAACTCTCTCTGCAACAGTTCCTGATTATTGCAAAGAATTGGAAGATTTGTGATACTTTTTTTTTTTAATTCATTAATAAGTTATTTCAATAATTTGTTTTCATGACAACATAGATAAAAAGAACTAACTAAAAATAAACCACTAAGTAAATTTGAGGGAAAAGGCTCAAGCCACCACACTTAGACCAAGTTGTGATGAGACCTTCTGCCCCCACACAATGAATGGTTTCTGACTGTAACCATTCACATGTGGATGTTCAGACAGTAAAGAACTCAGGGAGACATGGATACATTCTGCTTGGCAGTCATTCATTCTGCTGCAAATGAATGATGGGAAATAGTGTGTTTCCCTGGGACTGCACCACCCCTGGACTGAGACAGAGATCAGATGCATTTCAGGTGGTAAATGACAGAACCACTCTGAAATCACAAACCACCGAGGCACTGAGAAACAAAACTTCAGCAGAATGAGTCAAGCAAAGGGCTTCAACAAAGGCATCTGGATTTTGGGTGGGTGTCAACCCCTGGCAACTCTCTCACCTCAACTCTCTTCTCTCCTTCCCTGTTCACTCATTAAAAACCACTAAAATCCTCTGGATTCTTCCCATCCCAGAACAGGAAAACGCTGGGATTGCTAACATTTTCATGGGCTGAGAAAGATATTTCCCACTGAACTCCACCCAGATGTGTAGCCCTTTGCTCTGCAGGGCCGACTAAAGCTCAGTGAAGCCACCACAAAGATTCCTACTGGCTGTAAATGGTTTTGCCCTCCCCAAAAAGTGGCACCATTTTTGTTTTATTTTGTTTTATCATCGACTGCATCCTTTTGTAATTATCTTTGTGAGGGGCGTAACCTATACCCCAGAGGGCAGGACGGAAAAGCCAGTCATTCCTCAAGCAGCAGGACCTAATGAAGCCTTGCCTCAGGGACATTCCTCTGCCCTGATTCTCTGATGCCTAATAGAATTTGTGCTCATGTGACAACCTTCTCATCCATTAACAGCACTTCTGTCCTCTGCCTGGTGGCTTATGCTTGCAGCGGTTGTGGCAATGGAGTAGCTTGGAGGCCTCTTGTACACTCTGCCAGACACAACTGAAGGTAGACAGAGGTTTCAGAAATGATTAGAGGATTAAAATAGAAAGGCAGTAATGAAAACACCCACGAGAGTATGGCCACACAGATGCCCATTCCTTGGAAATAAGACTAAATAAAGGGGAAGAAAGATTTTCCCTGTAAGCTGTGGTCTGGATTTTTAATTCTCTTGCTGTCAGCCAGCCTTTCAGCACCGTACCAAACCCTGTGGTCTTTAGCTGCTCGGTGAAATGTCCCTTCATACTGGGAGAAAGGGATCATAGCTTCTGTCCTTGGTGAGCCAAACCCGAGCAGGCAGAGTTGCCTGTGACTGTCCTCATGCAACAGGAAACAGACCAGATAAAAACAAGCCTCCTCCAGCTTGTAGAATAACACCAAACTTTGCTGCTTTGTGAAGTTCAGCCCTGCTGCTGCCAGCTGGACCGTGCTACCGTGCAGCTCCGCTTTACAGATTGAAAACATGTTTGCAGGAAAGGCTGCGGTAAACACAAGGGCCATATGCAGAGTGTCAGATCGTTCCTCTGTCATTGTGGTGGTGATGATATTTGGAGGCAACTGGAGCTGGGTCACAGCCCTACAAAATCCACCTGCCTCGCTGTCATAAGTTGTGAGGAAAGGTGTGAAGTTTTCCTTTGGCTCGCCTCTGATACCGAGTTGTTGCTAGGTGTTTGTCTAAGTCCTCTTGGTATGGCATGGAAGACTTGGAGTAATTTTCCCTATGGAATTTCTGCCTGGTTTCAAAGCTCACTGAGTGCCATTAGCACTATGTGAAACTCTCACCTTTCCTTATCTTTTCATATACATAAAAAACCTATTCCACATATATGTATACACACACCAATATGTATATTTATATATGTATAGTCCAGATCCAAAGGTAGGCTAGCAATAAATACAACTATTTTTTTTAAAGATATTTTATATGCATATGTAGAAATATATATACACACACATATGCATATAAATACTTCAGATCAAAAAGGTATGAGCTGGTAATAAATACTGCTATATTTTTCAAAGGAGGTATATTAAATTGATTTGATTACAATAGAGCTGACACATACTGTGCAAAAAGACCAAGCATTGGGAAAATTCATTTACTAGCTTTTATAAATGAATTTCCCCACCTGTTGTTCTTTTTGTGCAGTATGTGTCAGCTCTATGGTAAT
>VXAU01002736.1:3300753-3303885 GCA_013399695.1 Formicarius rufipectus
CACATAAGGCATCTGTTTTACATTCTGCATATAAATCAGCATAGCGCTGAATAGCAATGAATCAGCTTCTCAATGCCTGATTTGATAACAAATCGACTTGGATCTTAGGAGAGAGAATTTACAGCCCTCACCCTGAAGACAGATAGTCAATACTTAAGACGAGTGCCAAGTTAACTTCTCTTCAGCAAGCAAGTTTACACAATGAGATGCTTTGGCATTGAGGGGGAGGGGAAGGGTGTGAGCAAGGGGGTGAGAGGAAGATATTTTTGAAGGTTTTTTAATTAGTGCTTGAAGGACATTGCAGGCTCTGTGTCTGTGCTTTAGCCACAAGCTGATGCTTTGTTCCATGCTCTGTCCTCTGAGTCCTGCAGGTACCATTTGCAGAAAGCTCTGCTTCACGAGACTGAGCTCCCTGTTGTTCACCAGCGATTGTGGGATGGAAAATTCAGAGGACAAGAAAAGGCATCCCTCACCTGTGTGCTGTTGCCTGGCGGGGCTCTCCAGCACCGGCAAGGAAACGAGGATCTGACCCCTTTCCTCAGAGTCATTGATAATAACTTCCTGGAAAGGCCTTTTATTCTAGGTCTGCAAACCAGCTTTGAGTATTTATGGCGCATTTCCAGTATTGCATCACTGATGGGATCAGGCCACAAGAAGGGAAAAAGGAATAACTGAGGTTTTCCTTGTCAAAGCAATGGCTCACATGGAAATGTCCCCAGTCACAGGAATAAACATTTCAAGATTCTATTAGTAGTAAGCTGCAATGTCTACAGTCAGCAGAAGAGGACTCTGAGGCAGCTCCAGTATTTTTCAAAGTTGGCTGAAATTCCTCAACAGAAATATTTTCTCAGCAAAATATAGGTTTTCCAGGAAGGATTAAAAAAAAAAAATCAACATTTTTACATTTTTTTTATGGGAAAATGTCAAAACTGGATGAAAATTTCTAATTTTCTGATGGGAAAATTCAAAAGGAAATGTTTTATTTTCAACTGACATTTTGACATTTCTACTTTTGGAAGTGTTGAAAAATCTCTAAAATGTCGACATTTTGAAATGTCCGAAATGTCGACATTTTGAAAAGAAGCATTATGTTTTCTTATTTGACATTTCCAGGCAAAGAGTTTAGTTTTGATTGAAAATGTCAAAAACATTCATATCCTGGCTACATTTTCTCCCTCAAAGACTTTTTTTTCCCTTCATATTTCAACTTTTCCTCCCATCTTAGAATAAAAACAAACATCCTGACTTCCCATGGAATCTAGATTGCATTTTTCAAACAAATGGTCATATGTACTTTGTAATCAGCTCTGCACTGGCAGGATTGCTTATCTCAAGGTTGGGCTATCTTTTGGGGAATTTTTTTGAGGGCAATGGGTGAGGGGTAATAGGACTACTGCAGTAGGAGCGTTTCACTTGTCTTCTCTCTACACTTATAATTCAAATACATTATGCTTCCTACATGATTATTTAGCTCAACAAGCAATCATTTGTTTGATTGCCCAGAGAAATCATGGAAAATAGGGTGGAGAGGGACCTCCAGAGGTCACTTAGTGCATCCCCCTGCCCAAAAGAACAATCAACTGTATTTATATCATTCCTTACACATTCTTGTCCAACGTTTCTTAAAGACCTCCATCGATGAAGACTCCACAATCTCTCCAGGATATTTATTCTGTTGCTTTGTTGTTCTTTCTGTGAGAATTCTTTTCTGGTGTAAATTTAATCTGCAACGCTATGGTATCATTCGCCCATGTTCTTTCCTCTTTAGAACTGTCTTGCATGTATTTGAAGATGCTTTCTCTAGACAAGGGCTTCTTCCAGTGTTTTCTCATAAGCTTTTGTTACTTTTCACTGAACATTATTTATTCCTCCGTATGACACTGCCATACCTACTTACTGAAGTAATTTTTTTCTTTCCTTGGGTCACAGTATATAGAACAATTTGCTTTCAGAATCAGATTACTGCTTTAAATGAGCTATTAGCCTCTTCAAGATGTTCCACTACTTGATAGCTTTCTGCAGTGATTAGTCCTATCTTGCTGGTAACAGTAGGATCCTACTCAGGCCTCAGTAGGAACAGAAAATTCTCAGTAGTGTAAATCACACATTGGGACACTCAGGATGTGTGACCCAATGTGTCACTTTGACCTCTACATATGCAACTGGAAAGATCATCTGGAGTTTATGTATGTTTGAACACAACAGCCTTACCCACAAGGCAGCAGTAATGGACTGTGCTTGTGAGACAGCCTTCGTGGCAGAGCAGCCTGTCCAGTATGCAAAATTACATGTACCATAACATCTTTACCTGATCCTCACTGGGGCTGAGAATTGCCATCCTGCAGGAAGAGCTGCAAACATGAAGCGAAGGATGGATTCCCCTCCCTCACCTGCCCCAGCGATGCCCCAGCAGATGCTGGAAGGGGTACGATGTCCCAGGTGGATACTGAGCTAACACAGCTGTGCTGCTCTGTGAACCAGAGCCTGCTTGAACTTTTCTCCTCATTATTGCAATGCCTGGATGTGTCCCTTCTGTCCCTGTGACCTGGCAGAGGAGGAGTGTATAAAGCACTTGGACAGCAGCTACCCTACCATGGCGCATGCAGCTACCTGAATATCTGAAGGCGCTGTCGAGACTGTAAAATATCTATAGGAAAAGCAGGAAGAAGATTGCAGAGAGATCCAAGGCAGAGTTTCTTAATATATCACTATTATTGTCTGCCAAAAGCTGGGGCGTCTCTGTTCAGGTCCAGAGATATGATTTGTTACCTCTCCAAGAGAAAAAAAAAAAAAGTAATTACAAGAATTGCAGTAGACAAATGTAACACTAAACTTTAAAACTGAGTTTAAAAAAAAAAAAATCATCCCAACAACAATAATAATAATAATGGTCAATCATAAACTGATATAGTACCGGCTTTCCCTCCCTTTTCGCCACCTTACAGGATATCCCGTCTAGCAGCAGGAACAAAACGTGGAAATGAATCAGTCAACAGAGCATTTTCTCCCATTAAAGCTGTTGGCAATTTTGACCCGTGCAGGGGAAGTTGCACATTAAGATGGATATTCCTAATCTGTAGGGACAACTGTCCTCACTGTGGGATGTAGCCTTTTTTTTTTTCCTCTCTTTTT
>VXAU01002736.1:3303930-3317534 GCA_013399695.1 Formicarius rufipectus
TTTTTTTTTGCCAAAGGATGTCATAGGTGAATGCATTTCTGCTGTGCACAGTGCGAACACACAGACAGCAGAAAGGCCTGAAAATTGTTAACTCCTTCTTATTTTAACTGCCTATGCTCTTTTTCTTTCTCTTCCCCCCCCCCTTTTTTTTCATTCACTGTGCAAGAATCTACTACTTCTCTGGCCTACTGCTATTTACCTTAATAATGCTCTGTAAATCTATTATTTTCCAGCCTTGGGAAACTTTGGTTTTTATTTTCTCTTATAATCCTATAGCTGATACTCAGCGACAGCAGGAGAATATTAAGGTGCTGGAATAGATTCACTTTCCTTATTAACATTCACAGACTTTCTATGTTTGCAAGGTGGGAGAAAGTGAGTTTTGTGTCTAAAAAAGGACCAGGAATCAGAACTGAGTTTTTTCTTTCCTACTCCAGAAGAGACTGGAAATAGAGATAGGTCTTTGCTCATGTTTACACCTCAGTTTCCTTATATCACCCTAAAATTGCCACACAGTAAGATGGCCATGTGATGGCACCTAAATACCCAAAAGGAAAAGAACTCAAAACCACAATTCCAGTTTTGAATAAGAAAATAAAAGTCTCACTTTTGCTCTCTGGGACTAAAGAGGTGAGAAATCCAGAGGTTTCTCTATGGTCCTATAGGAAATCTTGCTCAGGAAGAGCAAGGCCTTGAGACCAGCACTGTCTGGTGTCCCACTTACATTTTATCCCCTGGTTGATTTTTCATTACTGCAGTAGTTACCTCCTAATCTAATGACAGTTACTCCACTCACCAGGGGCGTGTAAAGACCAATTCATTCCAGATTGGAAAGTTCTTTGAGAAACCCTGAATGGAAGGTGCTATAGAAGTGCAATGTGTTATTAATAATCTCTCCTATCTGCATAAATCTCCATTGAATCCTCCCAGTATCATTAAAAGTAAAATAATCCCTCAACACAGCTGAAGAGCTCAGACCTTCTTTTGCCTTTGTAGGTGTCTGGCTGTTTGCTAAATCGAAAAAAAGAAAAAAAAAAAAAAAAAAGGCCACACAAAACGCTGACATCTTTTTGTGACCCTCGCAGAGCTACGTAGAGCTAATGAGTTTGTTTTCACTTTTGTAGATGAAATTTCCAGGGGCGGAGGGAATCCGGGGTGGTGCTGGGAAACCGCAGCGCAGCTCCCCAGGAACTTGGCTGAGACCACCATACTTGTTTCATGTGTGGCCTCCCTTTTTGCCTCATTGGACCAGAATTATTTAATGAGCCTTCAGAGAAACCCAGCTCTGGTCCCTTAAGATGGAAAAGGATCATGTGGAGCTTCGCTACCAGGCCACACAGTTTCCAGGCTCCCTTCTTTGCAAGAGGCTGCAGTCACTCCTTCGCTTTCAGCAGCTGATGGTGAAAGTGGGGAGAAAGAGAACAATAACAAAACAAAATTGCTTCCCACAGCTGAGAAAATCACCCTCCCTTTATTATTTTTTCCCCTTCAGGAAAGAAATAAATAAAAGGGAAAGAACCCAAATGGGATCTCTCCCTCTTCAAACATACAAATGATCTTATGTTAGCAGTTGGGATTAAACATCTGTCTGGTGGTTATGTGATCATAACAGATGCTGTGTGCAAACGTTTCCTGCTAGCTTTGTTTTGGTTAATATTGTTTGTGTAGCACATTGGGTTGTATTCAGCTGAAGGGATATAGAGACTGTTTTGTTCCACCCCCCCAAACTTCTGCTGAACTTCAAGCAGTTTCATCATCTTTCTAAAAAGAAATTGGAGGTGGGGGTGGAGGGGAAGAGGGCTATTGACTGATGTCATGTGGAAAGTGATGTCACACGGCACTGATGAAATGGCAATCCACTCGGGTTTTTAGATGCTTTGATGTTATGTTAGGCCTTTTTCCTCTCTGTTAGGTTGCCCTTGGGTCCACTTGGCCATGCAGCTGGAAATAAATACAGAGATATTGTAATGAGTTTTGCTGCGCAACTGGAGGACCCCAGAGCTCAACTGCTCAGGATTTCCATTGTTCTTTCTGAGAAGCCGTGTTTCCAAATGGAGCCAGATGGATGCTGACACTGCACTCTTTGAAGACAGCAAGGTTTTTTTTTCTTCAGGGTACTTTCTTTCTACAGCTAGGGAAACTGAGGCACTCAGGGGTATCTTGGGCTGTCCTGGTCAGTGAGATCATCTGCAGCAGGACAAGGAGCTACAAGTTTCTCATCCGTTGTGTTAACCTCTGCACAATTAAGTCTTACATATAGGTAAGACTTGTTTCTTCCTGGATGAGGAACAGATGCTGTAACTCCACAGTTTTACCTTATCACTTTCCTACAGTGCCATCCAGGTGGACAATCCTTCTCCCTGCAAAGCTCCCTGGTTTGAGCCACAGCCGTGGCTCAGCACAAAGACACTCCTCGTGCAAAGTGATGCACCTCACTGCCCAAATGCCACGCACAGCAGCACTCTCCTGCTGAAATACTCCACTTCAGCCTATTAAAAAAAAAAAAAAAAAAAGGCAATCTCAAGAGGTCTATATGCTTCAGCCAAAAAGAATCACTATTAATTTATGTCGCTGAGAATGACTGTCCCTTTTATCCTATCATCATAACCTTACAAAGCCCTGCTGAAGCAGTGGCACTGGTTAGAACAGTTCAGTACCTAAGGACAGGGATTGTGAGAGGTCTTGCTAATATGCAATAGGAAAGGACCTGCATCGCAAGGACTACTTCATCTTGCAAGTGTGTGGGCTTGTAGATGGTGACAGGTAGGGCATATTAGTGCATATTCGAACCTACTCAGCCTGAGGACTGGCATCTACTCTTTCAGCTCTGTCCTTTCCCCTACTGTTTCACTTTATCATCTCTCCAATATTCCAGTTGTGGTTGCTTCTTCACATTGGTAAATGTGTTAACATTTACCAATCATTTCCAGCCAAAAAAAAAGATATTAAAATGATTCATGTTAAATAGCTTCTGGGCAGCCTTTTGCAACAGTGAGGGATTTGGGGTCTTTTCACTATAATTACTTTGAAATGTGACTTCCTTTTCCTGGAAAGAAGGGCTGGTCCAGTGAATGAAATACCCAGCTGGAGGCTGTAAAAGTTTTTGTTCAGTGACTGTTTCAACCACAAACCATTCCATATAAAATCAAGAAATTTATTTTAATTCCCTTGTGCCTCAGTTTCCCCAGCCTAATTGTTCATTATTGCCTTTTTGAATAAACAGTTTTGATGAAACATCATTCCTCTTTGGAAATAATTAATTTAAACATCCTTCTTTCACCTCTTTGGAGCATTCATACAATGCTACTACTTACCTTTTTTCAAAGTGATTCAATTAATCTCGGTGAGTTCCTCAAATATTGAGATGGGGGGGTCACATGAGAGTAGATAGCTCTATGTTAGAACCAATTTTGATCATGGGGAATGCAGTAGCCTTCCAGGGCTAAATTTAAGTGTGCAAAGTTTTTTGGGCAAGAGAGTATTAAGAGTCCCATAGTCTCCTTTTAGTACTAAATAAGAGGATAAATTGTATGAATGCTACAGTTATGAGCTCTAGGTTATCCATGTGTGGTGAGAGTCAGTTGGAGATTGAAATTCATCCAAATAACTGTGACCACACACGTAGTCCATTGGAAAGGAAAAATATGTTTGTGCAATTGTGTTTCCATCTCCAAAACAGCCTTAACCTTGTTGGGCAGCCAAGGTCAAGAGTATTCGCAGACGTCTCCTTCTGGTCAGTGGGGTAGGAGGTGAAGGTTCTCAGGGATCTCCCACATTGCTAAATTTTCTTCCCCACTTCCAGCAGATTGCAACTCAAATAAGGAGGCACTGGAAACAAGAACAGGGACTGGGCTGTGTCTTCATGTGAAGTGCTGACTGCATTAGTTAAAACCAGAAAAAACATTTCGGCAGAGCAGCGTGGGGGTAAATTGCCCCTCCAGAACTCAGGTCTGTGGATCTGTGACCAACCAGTGACCCCATGCATCAAGAGCAGTGCCTTGACCAGTGTTAAATCTACTGAGAAATGGTTTTAGCTAAGTCACCTGCAACAGCATACCAGCCAGGGTATCCTCTCAACTGGCTATTTCTTGTGTCACCAAGCATATAAAATTATTCCACATGTTGGCATCCACTAATTCAATAATCAAGTAATATAAATTTAGATAATAGACATTAATACCACATTTCAAAATACACCCACAACATTTATTTCTCTCTCAAGAAAGAAAAAAATAAAAAGAAGCACACATAGAGAGGGCTCTCCTGATGAAATAATAAAACCCATTCTCATCTAGAAAAAAGAATCATTATAGGAGGATGGTAATTTACTTTATATGACCTTCAATTGATTATTCTGGGCCTGCTACACAAATATCACAGGAGCTATTGATCGTAAAACCTACCAAATAGATCTCTAATAGCTTTTACTGAGGAAAAATAATTATGCCAGCGCTGTGGTCAAACACACATAAACCAATGTGGAGGTATTAATGTATAGTATTATTACCCATCTGTCTGAGAAGTATGGGGAAGATGCTTCACAGTAACATGCTCTGTCTAAGCACCATGAAGGCTCAATATCTGGCTAACAATTACAGCCAGTTATACTGAAAAATTGATTACTGTAAGTAAAAGCTGAAACTGGAAAGCAGAGGCTGGAGCTTGCTTAATAAAAGTAAAATAATAACAACATTCACTTTAATTGAGGGGGAGTTCTGCTGTCTTATATACTTGGAGCTGAAAATTGAATTCTCCTCTGGTGCCTGAGGCAGGACATGATTTCAGAAGCAAAGGTGTCCACCTTGGCTGGCCTCGAGATGGGTGATCAATGCCTGTAAAAGGCCAGGTTGTCTCAGCCAAGAACAGACAATCTCAAAGGGAAAGCAGTGCAAAGACCCAGGAACCCACCACCCCTGCCTCAACCCCCCACATCAAGAGCAGCACCTTGAAAGTTTGGGGGTCTGGCAGGGAGGAGTGTTGTGGTGGGTGCAGACTGTGATGAGGTTTGTTGCTGCTGCTACTTCTAAAGGAGCCGATTTCCTCGTGGGAATCTGGCGGCAGTTTTGCAACTGATTTCATTGGCAGAAGGATCAAAACCTAAATGCTGTCTCTGTGCCATGATGAAAACTTTAGATTTTCTCTCTCTCTTTTGCCATATGTATAGATTTTAAGGCATTTCAACTTAAAAATTTGATTTTTTTTATAAACCTTATTAAAATGTAAGCAAAGTTATTGTAACTCAAGGGAATTAGAAGAAAAAATATGTTTTGTTCTATTTTTTGAGGTTTGGTTCCCTTGTGTGTTATATAGCTCAATCTACTCTTTCTGTTACAGCAGCTTAGTTCTACTTTCCCTTACTTCTCTGGGACTCCTTTCTCAACATAGGGAAATTAAACAAAAAGAAACCAAACCAAACCAAACAAACAAACAAACAAAAACAAAACCACAACAGAACTTTTTTTTTTTCTTAGTAGGATAATGAAAATGCAAATTTTTGCATAAGGTTTTATGATTTGTTGTTCCATATACAGTGCTTCTAATGTATTAAAAATTGCCAATTTTGAGTTGGCAATGTCCTTTAGAAATGACTATTAAATAATATTCTACTATTCAGAGGTAATGCCTAAAAGACAATTTATAATCAAACCAGTAAAGCAATTGATCCAATATTTATTTATATGGGAAGCAAGTAATAATTAGTGGAAGGCTAACATTAAAAGCTCATTTCCTTTTTTATTAAAGAAATGCCCAAGCAATCAAAAATGTAGAATACAGGGATGCTAAACTCAAGGGGTCCGTACTAAAGAAGAAAAAAAGTGCTAATTGAAAGAAGTGCTGAGATAGAGACACAGAGGAATGTTTCTCCTTCCCAATTTTGGTTGAGAAGCAGACAGATTGCATAGTATCATCCTCTGAGCAGGGCTCTGAGACTGAGCTGTGGGGACCAGAGTTCACCAGTGCCTCATCCTGCGCCAAGACTGACATCACAAAGGCACAGCCAAGGCTTGCAAGGGCTCTCCCAGCCCTTCAGAAACAATATGGTTCAAATGTTAATTTCTCTTCCTTTTGGTTTGTACCAGTTTGTGCTATTAACAAAGTAACACTCAAAAGCTGGAGTCACTACTATCTTTGTGAATGATTTATGATTTGCACTCTAGAGATAAGCAATTTCCATGCCAAAAAGAGGGCGCTTTTTTTTTAAATTATTTTAAATTTTTTTTTTAATTTTATTTTTTCTTAGAAGCAGACTATCATTGCTATAGGGAGGGAAAAAATCATTAGCAAGACCTCTGCCATTTATTTGGACTGTTTCCCTTTTGTTTTTGCCCGGGCACAGGTGATGCTGTGTTTATATGCCCAGCTCTTTGGATTTACATCAGTAATGATTTGGGGCCAGAGTGCACATACATCCCAGTCATGGAGAGCATTGTCTAGACCTTCTTTGACCTTGAAACTCCTATTGATTTAAAATCAATAGCGTAGCTTAGGTAAGTTGGTGCTCACCAAAAGGACTAGGTCCTCTGCAGGGACACAAATGTCATCATTTCAGACAGACAAGGAATGCCTCCAGCTTTTCCCCTACTCCCTCTCCTCAAAAACCTGTGTTTGTCAAGTTTTCTGTACACTGCCCATTTGCTGCCTAAGAGAACAGACATTTCTTAGGTATGATTAGAGATAAGGAATGCAGTCAGCTGTCTTTCCTGGAAAGGAAGGTGCAGAACAATGTGGTTTATCTGCACTCAAGACATACTTTTCTCCTATCTCCAAGATGTTTTCTTGGCTTTGGACTATTTTTGTCCCAAAGAATACAAAAAGAGTGGAGTTAAAAATCTCCGTTTCACCACATGGTTGTGTAAGTTCTTTCTCCAAAAGACCTGGATAGTTTTTAAACTATTAAATTATTCAGTAGATTAATATTAAAGGTACATATATTTGAAGTTTCATTGGAAAACTAATTACTAGTCAACTGGCAGCATATATCTCAGTCACTGACATTTTTTGCTTCAAAATGCCTTGAAACATTGTGATATATCATGTACCAAATACATCTCTAGTATTATAATTATTTTTTTTTTATAAAGAAAGCATTTACAATTTGCATATGCACAAAGTGGCTCATTTTGTCACTGTATTAATGAAAACCAGTTAAAATTGTTTAAAACTCTAATTCATATCCAAACACAACTATGTCCTGTCCTGGCACATCATAATCTGCAGAACACTTAATGACAAAATCACAGATGCTCTTTGTACGATGCAGCTGAAGGGCAAGCCTCATCAGGAGCTGTAAATAGCAACTTTAAAAAAAAAAAAACACCTCCTTAAAAAAAATACCTGTCATGTTTAGAAGGAAAAGACAAGACTCTTCAGGAGAGCACAACCAAGAAGTTACACTTGTGGAGAATTAATACTCAGGATATCATTAACAATTGACTTTTGCAGCTTTTATTGAGCTATTTTCAATGGTCTCTATAATTTAAAAAGAGGAATGAGACACCTTCAGTAGCAAATTTATGGGCTTAACCCTGAGCTCAGTACGTCGATGGGTGTCTTTCCATTGACTTCCCTGTCTCCCTGTCCACAAGTGTGGCTGTTACAGGAAAAACACAGTATCAGTGGTGGTGTCCTGCCACATATGGGCTAAATGGACAGGCACTAAAAGAAAATGGCAGGAATTTAAGTCCAGAGATTGAGAAAAAGTGATGATACAAATATGAAAGTACGTCAGGGATGATAGGGAAGTAGGCAAGTATTAGGTAGGGGCAAGTGAAACAGGGCGACAGATAGTGAGTGTTTTAATGGCCATGTGCTGTCTGTGGCTGGGGGGAAGGTCCTCAGATAAAGGCTCTCAGCACAGCTGCCAGTCACACCATCTTAGCTGTTAGGTAGAATTAAACAGGTCATTCCATGTAATTATTTTGTCACAAAACCATCTCACTGGCTCTCAGATGGTTTGCAAAAGGCAACACATGACAACCACAGCAAATTCAAGTCACAAAGTCACTTAGTTTTTCCTACAGTGTGGGCTGCATTTCAGCTCTGGATATCCACACTCCTATCTCACAAACAGTGACAGAGAGAGAGAAATCACGACCTCCCAAAATCACAAAAGCAATACCTGTCCGTTCCTGACTTTAACACATTTAGCTGATTGCAAGGACACTGTTAATGGTGTTATTCTTACTCAGCAACGAGAAGGGGAAAGGAAGAGAGCTCCCCGGTGCCAGGTCAGGGTGCAAGGCTTTCCTGCCGGTGCGCGTCCCACCTGCCCTGGCTGATTGGTAATGCTGGCTGTCGGAGCCGCCGCGCGCTCGGCGGGAGGATTTGGGGATGATTAATTGCCCTGTCTTCTGAGCGGAGAGTTCGGAGCAGCGGGGTTCTTCGTGTATGTAAATACACGTGGACTCGGCTCTGCACCAGCCCTGGCAGAAAGGAATAAAAAGGCTTAACAAAAGGACTCGACTCGGAATGTTTAGATGTTGAAGATTAGTTTCTATTATGTCCCAGTAGGAGAAAAAAGTATGTCATATGGGAAACTGGATAGACTTCATGTTGCAGAGCAGGGAGAGAGCCTGTTTCCCGAGTGTGGCTACCACTGGAATCGGCTCATGGAGCCCCAAAAAGCCCAGGTGCTTCCACTGGTGATAAAATATAACTCTGCCAGTTTGCGAGTTAAACTGTGATTGCTGCTGTGAGCAGCGCACAGAGAATTAAAATAAATAAAATAAATAAACCCCTCAGAATTCGGTCAAGTACTTAAATAGTCTGTTTCTGCTTCTCTTACTTATATCTTACTCCAATGTGCACAGCTGTTGTTATATTGCATGGCATTAAAAACATAATAAGCCTTTTTTTGTATGTGTAAAAATGTTGACTCAGAACCCCACAAGCATGGAAGTGTCCCTTAAATGGCAAGTAGCAAAATTAAGAAAAGTTGGGGGGGTTCAAAAAATAACAAGAAAAGAAGCATTCCTTTAGCATCCTTCTTTCCCACACAGATTATGATTTTTCTGATTTTTCTGAATTTTTTTTTTTTTTTTTAATGCTCTACATCTGCATTTTTGCATGCATTTTTGCATCATAAAACATTTTGTAGATGGGAATAAGTCTTCCTTACTATTGTCCTAACTTCTGTGCATTTAAAAATCACCTGCAATTTGCTAGGCAAAATATTTTCTGTGGCACTGTGACAAAGGAGGGAGACCAGATGTTTTCAGAAAATTCATTTTAGTTTTCTTTTTTTTTTTTTTTCTTTCCTCTCTTTGCACACTTGTAGAACAAGCTGTAAAAACAATGCTTGAAGAATGAACTGATTTAAAACAAAATAGAAAGTCAAAGAATTTGAAATAGGAAAGATTTTCTTTTGGCTCTCCTTTCACCAGAGGAGATTATTATTTATAGGCTGCATTATATATCTTGCTTGGTAATCAGCAATAATGTATGTCTAGCAATAGTAGAAAAATGAATTTCAGTAGTATCTTGTAGTTTAGAAAAAAAAATAAATTATGAAACACTTAAGAAAAAAATGAAATAAAACTAGTGATGAATCTGCAGCCTCAGAAAATCAGATAAACAAAATGTTCCAGTTAGTTATTGCCACACTCAATAGCAGTACATGAAATTGTATTACAGGCTGTGAAATGAAATAATCCCACCCTGTGACAAGCTGACAGAATTTCCCTGAAACTCCTCAGCCTTTTAGCAGACTTTGATCCCTCCGGGGACTGGGGTTTGGGGTTTGTGCTGAGTCACGGAAGCAGGAGGTTGACTACCTAATCCGGAGATAACGGAGAGGTGGTGGCTGAACCCGCAGGATCAGGGGTGTGGACTGAGCCATTCAAAGCTGAAACTTAATTACAGCTTAGATTAGATGAATAGTTGCTCTGAACCTGCCATTGTTTTATTGTTAATGTCCGCTTTAAACCCTCCAAATTTCAGTCAGGGCAAAGTTGGATCACCGACATCTGAATGATGCTTGCGCTTGAGGAGGGTAGGGTTAAAAAATACAAAGTCATCACAAGGGTGGGCATTTTCATTTATTTTTGCCCTCAAACAGCCTTTCTCTCTCAACTGAAAATTTGCATTGCTTTTCTAAACTATAAAGTATAATTTAAAAATGTATTCATGTTTTCTTGCACCTTTTTACAAGCACTCCAGCACCCAGTAAATAAAAGTAGCAGCCTGTGTCCCTTTTAGCAAAAGCCATATATCTGCTCAGACTTGTAATTTGCTCCGTTTATATCCTTTGCCCTTGAACTCTGGTTATTAACGCAATGCTTCTCCAAATGATGCCATATAACTCTGCTCCAAGCACATTCCTACTGACACCACGCAAACAACAAAGCCAGCTGAAAAGGGGGGGAAAAAAAAAAAAAAGGAAGGTGAATTGCATGTGATGGAGAACATTACTCAGGATGATATAAGCTACAGAGTTTCTCATGTTACTGGGGTAGAATATGGGTTAGAGACCTCGTCTGCCTGTGACCAGTGCTTCTCCAAAAATCTACCTGGCCTTCAACAGCCAGTTATCTGTACTCAGAGATAACATCTTTGTGCTGAGCAGAGATCCTGCTGTTGTGCTGGGGAGAGACAGACTGTCGTGTTGGTAAAAACTCCCACCTCACTACACCAGGATTATGGATCAGGATAAGGAACTTGTAATGTGCTGCTGAAAACAGAAATGAACCGGAGGACAGAAGAATAACATAGAAATGGGTATCAACAAGTGGCTGGTAAGAAACATTCTTCCAGGAAGAAATTAAGTATCTGTGGCAATATTTTCTCTGTCATAAAGCAGCATAGTAATCTGAGGGGTAATTAGTGTTGTTCAAAATACTTTGCCTTGAGTGTTATCAAGCAGTGAAAAAAAATGCTCCTTTCTCCAGTGCTTCCCTCTTAATCTTCATAAAGGAAGGATTCTGCTGAAATACAGATCTTTAAATGTATTGCATCTACTTTCCTACTCAGTTTCATTAAATAATAAGATACTATGGCACCATCTAAATATTGACTGGCTTTTATTAGTCTTTCCATATCTGTTTGGCGAGCTGACAGTAAGGCCCCAGGCAGAGAGCTGGGCTTACTTTCGTGCCAAGGAGTTCTTTAAAAGCATGGACAAATCATTATCCCTTAATGTGATTCCATTTCTCTTCTTACCTTGTCTGATCTGTTTAGATTGCAAGGTCCTCAACAGCAAATGTAGTATTAGTGTCTGTAGGACTTTGGCTAGGATCTGAAGGTCCTACTAGTGCAAAGAGCTGGAGATAGAGGACATGACAAGGTTAAGACAATGTATGGGAAAGTAAAACATATGAACTATGCTGCTGACACCAGAGATTTCAAGTAAGTGCAGGTTTAAAAGGACCCAATTCCCTGTGGATTTTGAAAATGTAGGAAATCATGGAATCACAGGATGGGTGACTGGAAGGGACCTTAAAGATCATTTCATTCCAACCCCTCTGCCATGGGTAGGGGCAACCTTCTGCAAATCTTGCAAGGAAGACCATGCTTGTGAAAATCTCAGCTTCATCTTTTTAAGTTCTTTTATGATCAAACTCAGGTAAGCCTTTAATCTACTGAACACACAGCAAAGAACACAAGCCTGGCCATTCTTTGCTTCCTGTTCTTGTGGACATTTGGCACGACTTCTAAGATCACAGTTGCATGGTGAGGTTTCTATGGAATACTCCTTTTCCATCTTAAAAACAGACCATTGTTCTGGGTTGATTTTGGCTCTTTGGTTTTTGTTGGTTTTCTTTTTGAGGAGGAGGTGTTCAGTAAGAAATCTCTGATCCCTCTGCTGAGCTACATAAACACTGGATTTCTCAGAATTTGCTGTGTTTTACGACAGTTTCCTGGTGACTCAGTTTTAACCGTATAGAGAGATTGATCACTGAAGCACAAGAAGGAGCAACCAGAGCAGAGAAAATACCAGAGGAGATGCAATGTTCAAATGAAGCTCCATGAAGATTTATTCAGTTTTAAATACATTTACTTTGAATGTATTTTCTCCCCTTCTGCTTCCAGGAACCAAGTTTACTGTCAGGAATACTCATAGTATGGGTACTTTATTTTATTCTTTTAGTTACCTTAAAGAAATAACTAGACAAGATTCCCAGAAAACTCATTCTGACATAATAAATATTTGAACTGGAAGCTAAATTCTCAGGGGCACTTCAGCAGTAAAGACCAGCACCTGACCAATTGGTGCCTCTTCTCAGAATTAACCAAGTCAAGTTTGAACCAATTTCTACTACTGATTCAACTACAGAATAATGTTATATTTTTAATATTTAATGTCATAATTATTAAATTAATATTTAATATAACTATTATTTTTCAAGCTATCAATGCACATAACAAACAATTTCTTGCAGTTGAATCTTGTGAAAGTTTGTAAATAACTTTTTAAAATAATTGTTGCTAAAATAAAACAGTGTTAATGTTGTTATAACATTGGGAAAAACACATTTCCCTGTTGCTGCTCTCCCTGGCTCTTTCCATGCCTCTTATGCTTCAACCATTTCCCTTTTCTATGGCAGCACTGACTTGACTCTGGGTCTTCACTTTTAGGAAAACAGTAAAATTCAATTTTGNAATCTTGCAAGGAAGACCATGCTTGTGAAAATCTCAGCTTCATCTTTTTAAGTTCTTTTATGATCAAACTCAGGTAAGCCTTTAATCTACTGAACACACAGCAAAGAACACAAGCCTGGCCATTCTTTGCTTCCTGTTCTTGTGGACATTTGGCACGACTTCTAAGATCACAGTTGCATGGTGAGGTTTCTATGGAATACTCCTTTTCCATCTTAAAAACAGACCATTGTTCTGGGTTGATTTTGGCTCTTTGGTTTTTGTTGGTTTTCTTTTTGAGGAGGAGGTGTTCAGTAAGAAATCTCTGATCCCTCTGCTGAGCTACATAAACACTGGATTTCTCAGAATTTGCTGTGTTTTACGACAGTTTCCTGGTGACTCAGTTTTAACCGTATAGAGAGATTGATCACTGAAGCACAAGAAGGAGCAACCAGAGCAGAGAAAATACCAGAGGAGATGCAATGTTCAAATGAAGCTCCATGAAGATTTATTCAGTTTTAAATACATTTACTTTGAATGTATTTTCTCCCCTTCTGCTTCCAGGAACCAAGTTTACTGTCAGGAATACTCATAGTATGGGTACTTTATTTTATTCTTTTAGTTACCTTAAAGAAATAACTAGACAAGATTCCCAGAAAACTCATTCTGACATAATAAATATTTGAACTGGAAGCTAAATTCTCAGGGGCACTTCAGCAGTAAAGACCAGCACCTGACCAATTGGTGCCTCTTCTCAGAATTAACCAAGTCAAGTTTGAACCAATTTCTACTACTGATTCAACTACAGAATAATGTTATATTTTTAATATTTAATGTCATAATTATTAAATTAATATTTAATATAACTATTATTTTTCAAGCTATCAATGCACATAACAAACAATTTCTTGCAGTTGAATCTTGTGAAAGTTTGTAAATAACTTTTTAAAATAATTGTTGCTAAAATAAAACAGTGTTAATGTTGTTATAACATTGGGAAAAACACATTTCCCTGTTGCTGCTCTCCCTGG
>VXAU01002736.1:3318019-3373954 GCA_013399695.1 Formicarius rufipectus
TTTTTTTTCCCTTTCTTTCTTTTCTTTTGGTTCCTTTTTTAAACAGGATTGTTATCTCATTTTCAGAAGACTATCACTTTTATCCTGACTTGTCAAACAGCTATTACCATCAAGATGATGAGCTTGATATGCTGCAAGTACTGATTAAGGGGATAGTGCAATTGCTCTTGCTCTACCTTGAAGGAGTAATTTTCTTGTCTGTCTAGTAAGTGGAGTAAAAAAAGCCAGATTTCTCCTTATCTGTGGAAGAAGGAGGTCATCCCATCTGTCTCTGAGCTCTTGTGAGCAGTCAGATCTGGTCAATATCTGGTTTCCAAACCTTCTCCAGTGGGATGCAGATGTTCAAGCTTCAAATGGTGCAAGCAAGCAGCAGAAGATTGAAGGAATGAAAGTCCCTAGAATCACTCAAATGCACCTAAAGAGCAATTTTAATAGCTTTGTGTGGTAGGAGTAGATAACTTTTGACCATGAGGTTAAACAGCTTGTAGGTGCTAATGACCTATGGAACTTTTTTCCTTTTGAGGTAAAGACTTATTCATTGGCCATAATTCTCCTTGGTCATCACTATCAGACTCACCACATTTCAGACCTGGCCCTGACTTACTGTGGAGTGTTTCTGTCCTTCACCGCACAGTTGTGTTTCACCCCAAAATGGCAACACTTTTGTGGTGGCAGAGATGATTCCTTTGTAGTTGAGGCAACTCCAGCTCAGGCAAAACTCATGAGGATTTTAATCACAGGGAGCTGTATCTGTTGGTGCATTTGGACAGAACATTTTCATTTCTTTTGAATGAATAAAGGTCACTGTAATGCCAGTTCAAAATAATCGAAAGCAAAATGCAAAGTCTGCCTGTGAGCATTGGTCAAAGCAGATCGCACATCTTGGTAAAGGTCCTGAAAAGACACACATTTATATGTATGCATAATGCACATACATCTAAATATATGTATGCTTTTCTCTCTTTCTCTCTGTGCCTCTATTTCTTTCTCTCTCTTTCCATATATGTGTGCATTTGTACATATATATATATATATATTTATCTTCCTCAGTTTTGACAACCTTATAAGTTTTTTGGAACTTTTACTGCCTGATTATTTAGAAATACAGCTAAAGCTACAAAACCACATGAAAATCTTAGCATAACATAAAACACAAAAGTGCATCATTGCACCCAAGTTTTATCATCTCAGGGAGAGGAGAGCTATCAGCAGAATGCCAACTTTTCCAGTTTGGGCTAAATAACCAGGAAGAACATCAGAGCTTATTAAAGCTCCTTTGGCTGCAATGGTTATGTGGAACTAAAGAAGGAACATCTCTCCCCAGGCTGCCTGTCCCTCCTGGTTCCCAGTGACATTGTGCTAGGTATTTCTCCCCTATTTCACCAAGATCATGGCTGGTTGGTGCCAGTTGGCTGCATGAAAGCAGGGCAGGAGTCTCACAACATTTTGGGGGGTGTGTATGAATCTATAGAGGGAAAGAGGGTGAAGAAGACTGACAAATCTTCAGTGAATTTTCTTTTTGAATTCTTATGTTGATCCATCAGCCAAGTGAGTATGTATTCTGCCTAATACAACCCAGTTTCACCTACAGATGCCTGTGAGTACCATCTCTGTGTTTTACCATCAATAAAACAAAGACCCAACTCATTTTGCCTGTCAGGGAAGGGTTCCAAGTCAGTGTCATCTGGAAATAAAGGAACTGCAGAAAGAAGAATGCAAAGATCTAAAAAAAAAAAAAAAAGGCAGAACAATCACCTATAAAATAAATTATCTGAGAAACAAGATTTTTTTTTTCTTAAATCTAAAGGATGCACTAAGAGCCCTCAATTGTGGAATATCCATCTCAATGTGGTAAATAGATGCGTTAGACACAGAGTGACATATGGGCAGATAAATACAGCCATAACTGGTAGGCAAAGTAAGTGCACGCGGCATGTGTCAGTATTGTCTGGTAATTCAGAGCTGTCATAAAACTGTCCCACTTATGATGTTACAGCATTTTTAAGAAACATGAATTTGCAATTTAAACTCTGCTAAATGAAGGCAGGAAGTTACAGGTTACAGAGCTGCATGCAAACAGGAGAACCAAGAGGGGTTTTATCTCAAATCTGTCTCAGCAGGTACAAGCTACTGAGGATGTCCTGAATACTTCAGTGTTGCCAGGGATGGTATGTGTATGTGTGCGATCAGCCTGGGAAGCAAATAAGAGCTTTTTTAACCTAATAAATGTTTGGGAAACATAATTCTAGTTCTGCTAGCACTAATTTTGGCATAAATAAAAGTCTAATTATTAAAACGGGGATATTCACCATCCTCCTAATTCACTGGGAAATGTTCCTTCCCTTTTCTTCACTTTCTTGTTTCCCCATTTCAATAACATGTGCCCTTAAAGACATGGACAAGTGGGTTTTTTTGTGGTTTGAATTTGTTAGGTTTGGGTAGTATTCTTTTTTTTTTTTTTTCTTTTTTATACCTGTACAAAAGTTTCTTTGGCAAAGTGTTTTAAAAATGTCTTTGGTTCCAGAGCCACACTGCAGAGTAAGTCTGCTAGCTTTATCTCATATACTGTCTCCCCGGGAGTCTGAACTAAATGCATAATTTAAAGAGCCCTTAATCTGCAATGTCATTCCCATTTGGTCGGAGGCAGCCTTCACTTTATGATGTTAACTTTCTCAGCAAAGGGCAATGGCAGTTTTTCCGAGGATGCACTTAGAGGCAACATCTCATGTAAACCGTTTATCCAAGGTGTCCTGACATCCCAGTGTAACACTGGGTGACAATGGGTAACCTTCATTGAGTTCTCCCATGGGAGAGAGGCATTCCTGGCAGAGAAAGTGCTGCACAAAGCCAACAGTAACATATAAAGAGCTGTTGAGAAGGGATGGGAGATAAGAGAAGGAAAACAGCATACAGAGACTTAGGCTACATTATAGTTCTTTCAGTGTGTTTCATGTGATTCAGGTGAGAATCTTTTTCTGGAGATAGGTCCTAGAGCCAGATCCCAAGGATAGCTGGCATGCAGTGGCCGTGTGTTCCAGCCTGTTAGTCGTGGAAGAGCTGGACCAGTCATGCTGTTTGCTGCTCTCTCCTATTAACATGCACTGTGTGTTGATTTCAGCCCCGAGTTCTTTTTGTAATTTAAGGGGTGCAAACCGACCTTTAAATGGGGAGGGTTGTTTCCTTTTTAATTAAATCTCCAGCCAAGCAATTTGCCTTTCCCATCCTATTGAGTTTTTCATCAATTGTTTTTCTTCCTCTTGTGCTGCAGCAAACCACAAGTGCCTTATTACTGTAACTACCACACTGGTCCTGTGCTCTCTCACCCTCAAGGTTACTTTTAAAGTGCAAGTACACTTCCAAAGACATGCAACAAGCTAATACCCCAGGTTGTATTAAGGACTGTCTTGTTTTATGTTAGCTGAGGGTGATAACACAGAATAAGGTACACTGAGATATAAAGAGATTCAGAATGGCATTATCTGTGACAGATGCAACTGTAGGAAACTTTGTACATATTCCTGGTCAAGCCATTAATTCCTGTTTCTCAGTCCTTGTTCTAACATGTCTATCATCGGGTACATCTTCATGGAAATAAGCTGAAGAAGCTGTTACTCTTTAAAAACACCAAGGTAGCAAATGCCCAGCAGCTGGTAGGGGAGAGAAAGGTCCTTTCACTGCAGGGTCTACCCCTCATCCTGCAAACTGTGTCTACCCCATGCTATACAATAGTTCATTGAACCAGAATTGACCAAACTTTGATGACTGATTGAGATCTCCAGGATGGTGAGAGCCAGGGCAGTACAGAGTACAGACTACTTTGTTCTCATCACAGTACAAAGTGATGAGAAGCACTTGGTCCTCCCACACTTTCTGGTGTCTCATGATGTATGAGCTCAGGCTCAGACTTTTCCCATAACCAGAATCCATAGTATCTCTATCCTTTAATCAGCTGCCTAGCTCCATGCAACTCATAGGAACCTAACTGCTCATGAGCTGTAAGCTAAAAATATCCCTCATATCATATGTATCAGTGTGACAATCCTTCTAGTATACATAAAAGGAGAATAGCCAGTTTAGCTCAGCAAGTCCTAAACTCAAGAATATTTTATTCCTAACACTGCCACTGATCTAGTGAAGTGAGTTAGAGATGTTTCTAACCATATTTATGGTTCTTTTTCCTACTGCATTTTCTCCTAAATCCATTTAGATTGTAAATTGCATTTTGTAAGGTGCTTCCTTGTCAATGTGCCTGCATGATGATCAGTTAAACATGGCCCTTACTATTGGAGCCTTTGCAGGAAAAAGGAGTAGGAGCAGGAGCACATTCCTGTTGACCAATTCTGATTTGCAGATCTTGGGATATTCATGTACATTTGTGTATCCATGAACCCTCAGTCCTCAAGATCTGTAGTGTCAGAGTCTTGGGAAGTTCAATGTATAGTATAGAGGAGCCCAAATTGACTCTCTTAAGAGGCAAACTTGGTTGGAAAACCAGTTGAGTTTTTTTATTTGCTTTGGTTTTCTCTGTTTGTGTGGTTTTGTTTTTGTTTTTAATATTGTTTGGTTTTGCCCTCTTCTCTGGTTTAGCTTTGGCCTTTGGAGGGCGACAGGTCCTGCTTCAGCTCCTGCCTGCTGCCCTCCCCTGCCACTCTGGCAGCCACTAGATGGGGAGCTCGGCTAATGGGTCCAGCCCTGCTTGGAGTCTGGTCACCATCTGGCAGACAAAAATCAGAGGGAAGGGACTCTTCTGCAGCCTCAAAGTAGGCCGCCCTGTCTTCAGATTGAGGATAAGAACAAGTGATGGAGTCTCCAGCCACAGCTTGAAAGCAACCCATCAATGTCATCTTGAGTTAAGTACCTGATGCTGGCACTTTGTTGCAGTTCTTGGGGGGATAAGGGCTCTGACAGGGTCATTGTTTCAAGTGGAGTTCAGTCTTTTGTTTGCCATAAATGAAGAAGACAGGAAGTCAGCTGTGAGGTTTAGGAATAATATTTAGATAATTGTGAGATATCTCATCTTAAAGTTCAAACTGATTGAACCTGAGCTGAGTTTTGAGTCAAACTTTGTTTACGGGCCCATCATCTTTGTGGCTGACACTTGCAAAGAGGAAGAGAGTGAGAGAGAAAGATGATGAGGGGGGAAGAGTGAAAGAGAATGAGCCAGGACTTACGGTTTCTTTGTAACCTTGGCATGAGGGAAAAATCCATACGGAAAACAAAACAATAAATAATAATAAATAATAACACCACCAGCAATGCCAGCACTCGAGGAGCCGAAAATTAAAAGTAACACTCCATTGTGCCCACATTCTTAATAACGCTGCATCTGACTATCCAAACCTGAGCTTCTGCTAAAATCAGCCAGGAGGATGCTTACACCAAACACAGCATGAGCCTTGCATTTAATCGGTTACTGTAATAAACATATAAAAAAAGATTTTTTTTTTCCATGAGAGGACAGAGCAGTGGCTACATAAAAGGACATCAAATGACACATCCTCCATCTCCCAGCAAATAAAAAAGCCATCAGCTCATAACAAGGCGGTGATAAAAGGTGCTGAGGCCAGTAAGATTAAGACTTTGTAATAAGGTTCGGGCGCCAAAACTGACAGCCATTTTCTTTTATATTTATCATGTCTTCACACTGGGGTGAGAAGCCAGGAGTCTGTCCCATTGCTGGCTAGAATTTATAGCAGCTCCATTATTAGGAGATTGCACTGAAATGGGGCAGAGGTATGGTTTTCTGAGAACGCTACAATAGCCTCCTACATTATACACTTGACAGGTTTGTCAGCGCTTAGTAACAAGCCTTGTAAAGTACTTTAATATCATTAGCACTATTTTCTTAATGTGTCTGCTCTCCTAGCAGCCTGAAAATATCATATATCATGGTCTGGAGGAAGGCATACATAGCTATCTCTCTCATTCTCCCTCTTTTTCTTTCCCTTTTTTACCTTCCCCCTGAAATTTGATTTTATTGCCACACATTTGGTTGATGTTTTAATCAAAATAATGTAGCCATTTTCCTTTATTGATTAACAAGTAAATATGTATAAATATGTAGTTAGGGGTGGGCAACCCTTTTAGAGGATATTGAAAACAACATAATTAATGGCTTCCTCATCTAATTACAGTGCACGTGTTACATCTCCCCATTGTTTTTTCTGGTATTCTTTTTGCTTCTCTGCCCCTCCAACAGGAGAAGTCTGTTGCCAGAACGTCTGTGGATTTGATAGAAAGGGGAAGGGGCCATGAGCTGGAAAGCAAAACAAAACAAACCCAAGTTCTTGGTCACTTTTGTGAAAATATTTATGATATTGCTGCAGTTTCAACTGACTGCATGCCCTGTCACCCCCGAATTCATCATTCTCTGCAGGTAAGGGTGGCCTGAAGCTTTGTATGCTAACTTCAGTTTCTTTTAAATATCCAAGACGTGCCTGTGTGTGTTTATTTATTTAGAGAATTTCCTTGAACCCATTGAGATACGAGTTAAGGCATCATTTGCAAGCCAGGGTGTCACAAAGCAAGGGGCTGCCCTCTGCAGACAGGACTGGAGGTCAAACTACCTCTCAAAGGAGCATGTCTTGCCTAATGGATATCTCCTGTGCTAATGTCAAGAGACATGAAGTCCATGTCCTACCGCAAAATGTAAGAATTGTTTATAATTGCATTTGAAAATAAACATTTATTAAGTGCTCTACAAATGCATGACATTATAAGCAGGGCTTGGATTTCATTTGGGAACAGGATATGCTTCTTAAATAGGAGTTGTGTTTATTCCTGACGTTGTAAATATTCTCATGTATGACCTTAATCATAAAAATTCCAGCATTGTAAACAACTGCACTAAATCTATACAAAAAAATGGGTTCAGGCAAGGAAAACAAATATGTAAATGAACCTCATCAAAGAGAGTTTTATTATGTTAAGTATGACCTCAGTCAAATGGCTTTATGTCTTGGAAGATTGTTAAAGTCAAGTACACAATCTACTTTCGTACTGATGCTAAAACATTAGGGCTTTTTGGCCCATATTTGACTGACATGACTATAGAGTGTGTCACATGCTCTTGGTTTTACGGATTTGAATAATGAAGAGGCAGGAAAAAAACACATTTCTGAAAGCAGGAAGGGAAGGCAAGGTATGTTATACCCTAAGACCACCACAGAGACAACTCCCTGCTCACTCACCAGAGTCCCCTGCCAGCTTGCAGAGCTCTCCCAGTGCTGGTGGGAGCACTGACTCCCTCACTGGAGATCACACCATGAACCACATGTAAGTGTGTAGCAGAGCTACAAGCAGGATCACAGCTAGAAATTAGGAAGAATCAGTGCTCTAGGGAGTCACAGGGATAGGGTGAAGAGCAGTTCTGGATGTATTTCTCACCATGCAGGTATATGGATTTAAAGTGGAGCTATTCATAACTGCACTGGTTAGAACAGAGGAAATGCATTGCACAACCCAGCTTTGATTCCTTGGAAGTCCTCCTAGTGAGAAAGCAAGTAAATGAATGAAATAATCAACTCCTTGTCATTGCACTCCTATGTGAGTGTTTGGACTATGCTCTCAGGCGCAGAGTGGGATTCTTCGGCTGTCCTGAGCAAGGTCAGGAGTTGGACTTCAATGATCCTTATGCGTGCTTACAAACTCAGGATATTCTGTGATTCTATGAAGGTCTGCAGTGCCTTCGAAGCTCTGTTTAGGGACCCACCAACACCTTATTTCAAGAAATGTTGGGAAAGACACTTTTTGCATAAAATTATCTGACCATAACTTTAACAGATTTTCCTCAGCATTAATGGTTCTACTTTATAAATATACCATTTCAAAATTTGGATCAATTTAGTACTTTATTTCATACAGATGAAAAGCAAATTTTGGATGGATACTTTCAAATAGAATCTATAATATGCTTGTCTACATACCTGTAGCAATAATAACAATCTAGATAGTTGACATCGGGTTTTAAAAAAACCTCCAAAATATATTTTGAAATATTTCAACTAGTTCTGCATTACATTAGTAGACAGACTAACTTCACTTTCTGAGTGCCTGTTTAGACATAAACATAAAATAAAACTTTTCTACCGACATTTTAAATAACTAAAAAATTTTTATTTTGCCTCATTTCATGATGTTTTCTGCCACAACCACTTTGCTGGTATGTTTTATAAATCATTAAGGAAAGGCTCAAAATAAATGAATCTCATATGAAAAGATTTGTACTATCTCTATTACTTATAGCACTCTAAGAAGAGGTGCAATACACTAAGCAGCAGATATATACACAAATACATTGTCTCTGGCATATAACATAAGTTTTATATTACTAGTGATGGGTGAGGAGTCTACTTAAACTGAGACTGTTAAGACTTTTTCTAAGATGTTCATGGGAATTGCATCTTCGAGTTTCTCAGTATTACATAATGGCAGCGAATATAGAATGAAACTCCAAAGAATCAATCACATGTATTTCAACACGCTCATCACCAAATAAACATGGACCGATTCACATAACTCAGCTTATATTTTCTGAGAGCTAATATAAATCCAGAGTAGTGTTCAAATATAATGTGTAATATCTCTATCCACGGGAATAAAACATAAACCAAATGCGATGACAGTGTCCTTTTAGCTGCTAACCAGACGTGCTTTGTGAATGGCTGCCATAGATTGCGTTTGCATCGAAAATGTCCATCACGGCAAGTACCCCGCAGTTGTAATTAGTGAAGATGCAGAATGTTATTGAATATCACAACATTTTGACTGTCAGATTGCTCTAGCTGAGGAAAGTTACTCTGTAAAATGAGAGGCTGATGTTGCAGTTGTATTGACTTTTGTGTCATGTTTGTTTCAGTTTACTAGTCAAAACAACTTTCAGAGCTCTTCCTTGTCCAGAAGGTTCAGGCTGCCTTATGAAAATGAAGCTGTCTTGTTTTCTGCTTCATAAATCATTGTCAAGCTGAGCCAGATAACAGAAACAAGTTCAGATTCCAAAATGATTATTCTTAGAGATGATGTATTAAGTATACAGAATACAACTTGATTTTCATAAGCCATGTTGACTTTGCAGAAATGAGACTAGAGAGGAAAAAATTAATGAGTAATTGGAGGTGTGAAAGCCTGCAAAAATCCCAGGTGAGAAGGAACAGAGTGGATTGGGAGAATTCCCTTCCTGAGTAGCTCTTGAAGTCATTACAAAGCTGCCATTTCCCCTCTCATCCCTGCCCTTGTGCTATTTCACCGTTACAGATAACCCATTTGGAGCATCCTCTAGACCTATTTTACTGCACCCACTAATGCGGTTTTATAACCTTTGCTGGGATTTGTATCCAGGCTCTGGACTAAGAGTCTATCAGAAATTATTCCCCTCATGAGTACCAATGAAAGGAACCAAAGGCACTGGAAATTTCCCTCCCCTTCACTTCTCTCTGTCCTTCACATCATGCCCATTTCTTGGTGACTATGCAATGCTTTCCTAGCTTTCTGGGTCTCTTTTTTGTAATACAGAGAAATAGAAAGTACATAAATGATCCCTCTGTCATTGGATTAGAAGAGTCACAACAAAAATAACATCAAGGAGATAGAGGTGAATTCTTGAAATACTGTTGCAGGATGTAGCTCTGGATGGGAAAATATGAAGAGGGCAATGAGCAAGCCTCCTGTTCCTCTGTAGGAAACCTTTCAGAGAAAAAGAGTGAGTAGGAGGGATAAACTGGGGTGGTAACAGCAATTTGAAAGTGAAAAGAAGGATCCTAGCAGAACTTTTTATTTGTTTATTATTGTTATATGATATGGCAAAAGATTGTGGATGGTGGATACGAACTGTGAAACGAGGTCTAAGGTTGTTAAGCTCTGGAGAAGATGGGATTTAAGACAGTATCACTTGTGCACTTGAGTGTGAAAATTGCAAGAGAAACACAGGTAACTGAGCTTGCTTTCAAGCTGACCAACGCAACCTGGATCTTCTCTCATGTGCCCCAAACACACAGGTTTTGCATTTTTTTGGTTTGTTTTTCTTTTAGGCAGATGCAAAACAAATGCTACAGAATTAGGCACAGCAACACCACAATCCCCTGCAAAGGCAAACATGCACCAATTTGACTAAAGTCCCTTAGTAAAGTCTGTGGCAGATGAAGACCTTGGACTTAAGTCCACCACATGCTAGATGATCAGCATAGCTGAGATGGTCTCTTGTCTTGAATCACGTGTCCTGTCACTGGCTGCATCACCTCCCCAGAACTTCGTCTTTAACACCAAACATCCTAAAAGAAAAAACAAACATAGGAAATTTCAGCTGTGGCTGTGAAAAGAAATCATGCTCAGGGCACCTCTCAAACACGTTTCTTCATTCTTTTAACCGAGAAAAGGAAATTAAAATCAAACAAACCTATGTTTAAGGAATGTGAAGGCTGTGAAACAAACCAACAAAAGCCAGGAAATGTTCAAGTTAAGGCTGTGACACTCTGTCCTTCACTCAAGCTGTTCTGACTTATTTTCTCTAAACAGAGGGAGTTGAGATCAGCGTGTCACCCTCAGATTTGAATTTCCTGTTGTGAACTGGTATGTGCCTGTACCTTATTAATATTATTAGATATTGTTTATTGCATTTGTGAATGTGATTCAAGTGCACATATCTAAATTTAAGTACACCCACATCTCTATGCATTCTATCACTGTGGACCACTGTAACTATCAGAGCTTTTTGCAAGTGGTAAGATTTATCTCCTTAACAACAATCAACACAGAAAGTGTCTGTACTTTAACGAGCCGATAGCCACCTTGGAAAGTCATGCTTGTCATCACAGTGCACACAACAGACTTTGGAAATGTCATAGTGGCTGTAGGGATACAGATCAAATCCACATGCTTCAAAGTCACTCAAGCAAGAGGAGACTTTAATTTAGGCACCGCTGAAGTCCAGACATGAGCTTCTGCTCCCACTCAGTAGAGGGCAGCAGTAGGAGGAGATGGGGAATGTTCATGTGTTCTCAGCAAGTGTCTATCAGAAAAAATCAGATTTTTCCTGGATAAGGCAAAAACAACGGAGCAAAACCCCAAGCTAAGCAAGTTGGCAGCCATGTAGATGAGTACATGAGTGAATAGATGGTTCCCATGCAGCTCAGGAACCGTTTGCACCATCCCCTCACTCCCACCACATCTGGGATTTCACAAGTCACTGGAAGCTCAGTGGGAAGTGGGTGTGTGGATCATATGCTATTCTTCCTCTGGACACATGAGGGAATTGGCGCAAGTCAGAGGCAGGATACCAGACTAGATAGACCAAATGTCTGGGCCACTATTGTGAGAATTATGTCAATTTAATGTTAGTCTATCATCACCTATTTTGAACTAACCTTTGTCACTGGCTCACTTCTGATCTCGTTTGGAGTCTGAGCACTCTGGCACTGCAGCAGCCAGCACTGGCTTCCCCCAGAACAGCTTTAGCACTGTGAACAATAGATTTTAACCTTTGCCACTTTCTTTTTTTTTTTTTTTTTTTTGGTTTTATTATCAGTCTGTGCTTCCACTACAAACTAAGCGCACAGGGCTTTGAGCTAATTACATTCTGTACATCTGAGCCAACTCTCAGTGCTTCATGCTGACACTCGGATACATCTGGGCCTGATAACAATTACAAATACTCTGGGCATACTTTAAAAAAGAGCTTATGTTACAATGTGAAACAGCATGTTTTACAGTGCTCATAATGGTCAGATAAATACAATAGCTTCAAATCCCCTTTCCGAGACTTTAAAAAACCTGCCTCACAATAATTCATTTAGATCAGGAACCCATAAGGAAACAACCCTTCCCCTTTTCTCCTTGGGCGAGACAGAGCAAAATACTTGAACCTGAGAACAGGCCAAAGTTCTTGTTGCAAGTAGGGAAAAGAAATGGTAAAAAGAGGGATGTGGTGGTGGGTTTCTGGTTCAGTGACAGCAGATATCAGGGCCTGTGTTCATCCCAGCTAGAGGAGACCCTGAGGAATAGTTTGTCCCTTCTGAACATCCCTCTTATTCTCTCCGTTGATGACAGAGGAAGAATAGAATGATTTGGGTCATGACTTAAGTGCTTTGGGTATCTGAAGTAAAGCAGGATGAACTGGGGCTTCAATTCCCTGCTGCACAGGTGTCTGCAGAGGTGGAGATGGGGAGAAGGCAACACCTGCCTATGTAACTCTCTATTCCTCACCTCCTTCCCCCTCCAGCTCTCTAGCTCCATTTAAGGAACCAGCTCTGGGAAGCAGAAAGAAACATTGCTGAAGGCTGTTTTGCATTGCAGTCCTGGCGCTGTGACCCCACTAAGGATAAAGAAAGCTTAATATGCTCTAAACTTGCTCTCTCAGATTCCTGGAACTCCTTTTCTTAGTCATGGAGATGAATCAGATGAGAGAGACACATGTGCTGCATTGACTCCTCTTTTGGGTTTCTTCAAATCCGTTAAAGGGTAACTTGATGGAAACTCTGTACATCTCTAGGGAGATACAGGAATGCCACCTCCCCTTAGAAGTCACTGCTAGGAGCTGTTAGCAACAGAATTGGAGCTGGGAACTATTATAAAGGTATTTCATGGTGCTTTGTCCAAGACTTGGGCAGAGAAGGGCTGCCTGAACCTGGGACTTATATAGCCCAGACAGGGGAGAGGCTTTAAAAAATTATCCTTGGAAGAACCAAACCAAGTAACTCTGTAAGAAGAAAGAATGATTTAAACTTCTTTAGTGATGGTCCCATGGGAGTGATACAATACACTCAGGATGCTTTGCCAGTTTGCTTTTCTAAAAGAATTGTTAATGCTTTGGAATGATGGACAGAGAAGAATTAAAAGAAAAACAACTCCCCAAGCCAGGTTTTTGCATAGGGCTGTAGCAATTGTCAGTCACAAAGAGCTCCCAAGCAAGCCCTTATGATAACACACAGAGTATATCAGCCATCATCTGTCTTTTCTCAGTAAACAGTTGTATAGTAATAAAACAGAGTGATACAGCTGACTCTAACCTGGCAAATTTCCCTGCACCTAGTGTTTACATCTCTTTAAGTGTATCTTTGTCATATGGTTACAAGGCTATTTCATACTCTCAAGTTTAATTCTTTGTAAATATAGCTCTCTCTGTGCGTGTGAGGCGCATGTGTTAATAAATGTTCCGTTCGCAGCCGTTCCTCTTGCTCAAATGGAAAATTAAGAGTCCTTGATTGAGCAGCTTTAGAGATTGCTGGAAGTCTCCGTTCCTTTCTCAGCGGAGTTGTGATGATTGCTTGGGAAGTTTCACACTTTCAAATATTTGTGTGAAGGCTAAATCCTGCCTTCTGCTAAGTTGTGGGGAGCTGCTTTTTTTTGTGCCTTTTTTTTTTTTTTTCCCCTTATATTTTTTTTTTTCCAGCTAAAAAATAGGTTTTTCTGGAAAGCCCGCTCCCCTCGTTCTCAGGGGTTATAAAAATGGGAATCATTTTTATTGGCAATCCACGGGAATAGTGCTGAGACAAATGGAAACTTGAAGATAAGGATCCTCGGAGGTGAAAACATACAGCTGTTGGGAATTGCGAAAGAATCTGGCCAATAAAGGAAGTCACTATTTTTCCAGGCCTGAAGTGAGTTATAGGCCGAGACGGGTGTTGTATATTTATGTAAGGCTGCAGCGGGGAGCTCGAGCGACCGTATATTGCTGAAAGAGCATCATTCACATTCAACCTGAGACAAAAGGTGGAAATGAAGTAACATCCTGACTGAAGAAGGGCTCACGACAGAATAATAACATTTCAGAGAGGGGGGCTGGTGTGGCAGCCCATGGGTAGGGGAAATGGTGGAGGTGCCTTGTCAGCCTTCAAAAAACACACACACAAGCACACACACGTGGCCTGGCCCGTGTCCTTGGGAAGGGACATTTGTCTTCCACAGAAACGCAGGCATTTTATGGGTGGACATGGGTGGGTGTGCTGTGACAGCTCGGCTCGCAGGATGTGTTTATCAGGATGCCTTTTTTGCCTCTTCTTATCAATAGTGACCCCAATTAAAAAAGGTGCTTGAAGCTTTTGGAACTGTTCAGTCCTTTTTATAAGAAAATCTCCAACTTTTCTCACTCATTATTTTGGCAATGTCTAGTTTCTGGCTGGCAGCATCAAAACCAGGGCACAGTTCTCTCAGGACAGCTGAGGAGGCAAAGAAAAGACAGGAATCCCTCACCATATATAAACAAGTATTGCCATATAAACAGGTATTACCATGTGAAAAGAGATGTCCAAATATAACACAAAGACAAATAATCAAAAGGTAGGGATACTTAGACACACAAAGGGTTAATGGGTTTTTTGAAATCTTAACATACATTTGGTGGGAAAAATTGAGAGGTAAATTGCATCCTAATTCAGAGTGCAATGACACAGGTAAGGATATAATATGACTTTGCATTAACCATGCCTTTTCTTTCCTAAATATTTGCATGCCATTTTTGTTTATTTGTTTGGGGGTTTTTTGGTTTTGTTTTTATTTGGTTTGGTTTGGTTTTCGTTTGTTTGTTTTATTCTTTTTTCTTTTTTAACACTACATCCATCATTTTGGATTAAACTGAAATTTAGTTGAGGCATAAACCTTCCATACATTTTGAGGGAACTGAACTAGCTTTTTAAGTGATCTGAAATGCTGATTTCCTTTCCTGAAAACACAGAGTGGCCTAGAAATCTGAAGCTGAACCTACTTTAAGGTTGCTTTGGAATTTTTGAAATTATGATGGACCTTGAAAACATCAGGCTTCATTCAGGTCTCATTTTAGTGACAGGATAAATTACACCAACTGACTTGTACACCAGAACTCCTGTGGTCCAGATGTTGCTGTCTGAATGTTAGGTGTTTAATTTGGAACAAACAAGACAACTGGACAACAATGATCACAGGCACCTCATAAGTTCCCACATCAGCCTGGGTGTAACCATAACCCTCCTCCACCGTGGCAGGAGCCCACTCTGCAGTCACTGAAAAGTGTTTTGCCTGCACTGTTTGCAAACTTCTGCTCAGATTTTTTGTTTGGTTTTTGCTGTTTGTTTTGTTGTTGTTGTTGTTGTTTTTCTTACAGAGATAAAATATTGAAACTAATGCAGAAATAGATCAATTTAAATGGAAAGATTTTAAATCCCCAACAAGTAGACCGGTGCTGGTCCTGACTCTTAAATCCTGGGGTATTTTGGAGAACACATTCATCACCTGCGCCCTGCATCTCTGTGCAGGTGTTTTTCTCACCCACAGGATAGATAAAATGTATTTGGAGCCCTTATAAAATACTTAGCTTTTTTTTTTTTTTTTTTAAAGCATACAGAATGCTTTGAGTCACATCCAAACAAACAAAACCTGTCATTCCCAGACAAATGTCCAACTTGCTCTGCCCTGTGGAATTTGGACCCAGCTTAAAACCCTACATCCAAAGAAGTCACTAAACTGACAAAAGTACACCTGAGCTTGGAAGAATATCTTCCAAAGCCATTAAACTTCTGAGTAATACTATAATAACTGATGTGAAAATGAGAGTGTCTTTTTTTTTTTTTTTTGTATTTTAATTATTCCTAAGTGATACTCATAAAAATATATTAGCTTATAAGGAAACTGCTGGAGAATATAATAGGGATGAAACTGATGGCTTCTACAGGATTTTAAAACAATTCTCTAGAAGCACACCTGAACAACTTCAGATAATTAATGTTCTCCTAAAGATCTGGTTTAAGCAACTAGTAGAATTCTCCACTTTGGATTAAATAATGTAGACTACTTCATGGAGTTCAAAATTGCCTACAGAAAAGGCAATTCCTTCCTTCTAAATCTACAGGGATTTTAAGTAACAGAGAAAACACCCTGAAGACTTCAATCTATTGTTCTATAGTTCAAATAAAATTAATGAATCACAGACTCTTCAGATTTTTATTATTATTTATTATATTTAATAATATTTTGCCTAATACTATAAAACATTCATTGATATCAATCAAATTCAGTTTAGTCACTCATAGATGCAGAATGAACACACTCACAGAGGTTTAGTAATGCAAAAACTTATTATTACTAAAGGGGAATAAAAAACCATACTGTGCTGTGATTTATCCTTTAAAATGCTTCAACTTAAAAATAAGATACCCCAATCACACTCAGGTAGTCCACATAGCCTTCTTGTTAAAATGCCCTTCCATTTAAACATAGATTTTAACCTTTTCACCTTCGCCGCTTACATTTTTCTTTCGTTTTGTTCAAAGCATTTAGGTAAATTAGGATGAGGTTCCTCCATAAAAATGCAAGGGGATCAGTGAAACTTTCATCTCTAATTTATTCATGAAGGAGAGAGGTCTTTTCTGGTCATGCTGTGCATCATCCTGTCAGAATGACTTTCCTTCTTCTTGAGAAGGGATAAAGGAAGATAGAAAAATCAGGGGTTTGGTCTTTCCCACTAATAATCACTGGAAGAGAGAAAACTGTGCACTGCTTTTATTCAGTGGTTATTGTACTGCAGCTGAATTTAATATTACATATTACAAGGCCAAGTTTCAATATTAAGGGGACTGAAGTTACTAATGAGTGAAAACATAAATTATTTATGTAAGATAACTAGATCGTCCTTTCATATGAAGTTCACATATAACTTTAAAACTATGAATTGGTGGGTTCTCCTGCTACCTCGAGCAGGTACAATAGATAGCTTTCTGCCTGGATGACAGCAGAAGGATCTACATGCTTGGGGAGGGTGTTGCAAGCACAGCACACCCCACTTGTGCCTATGAGCACAGATCCTGACAACTCGAAGCTGTGCACAAAAATACCCACTTTTGATTTCAGCTCTGGAAAAGCACTACAGCTGAGTTTTCATGATAATTATAATAAATTATAATAAAAATTTATTTAATATTAATAATAAACCTGTTTTATGGTTGGTATTCCCCATCCCTTCATTCCCAAAATCTTCAGCCTTCGGAGTGATTTCTTTCATGTATTGTTGTTATAATAATATCCCCTTTTGCATCCTGATCTGTCAGAGGGGCAAAAAGGTTTTTATTACAAATGGCCTTTATCCCAGCTGATGAATGAACTCTTCTATGTTTCCCCAGCTTACAAAAATTATCATCTTTTATACACGCTTTAAAAAGAAGAGGGTGGGGGCTAGGGAAGCAAATCAGGATCTGGTATTAGTCCTTTTAGTCGTCAGGAAATTACAAAATGTACACTTGCGGAGTAAGCAATTTTCGCAGTCTGCTGGCACATCCATCTTTTTAATGAGCCTTGTTTATAACCTGACGCCATGTTTCTAGTCACCTACCCTGTTTACATCTTTGGCCCCTTTAATTAAGAGAAGAACCAGTTAAAAGAAAGTAAGAAGAAATATTAATATGATCTGATTAATTCAGCTAGCGGGAGGTTATGGGGTACCAAGGTTATTATAACCTATAAAGGCAACATGAGCAAAGCTGTGTTCATTTGTAATTTTATTAGGCAGAGCAAATTAGTGAGCCCACATGGCAATGACAAAAGACCCCTTCCTATTCTCTCTTACCCCCCACCGAAAGGGCCAGGCGCCTAAAGTTAGGCTCCATATTAGGCAAATGAGAGCTGATAAATCTCAGCCAACAACTAATGAGAATCTCCAGAGTTGGAGCTGTGCTAATTTGAAAACATTAGCTGGGATTTCTTCTTCTTTTTTTTGGTGTATGTACAAAGTCCAGCTAAAGCAACTCGCTTTTGTCACGGGGGGCCGTGGGTTGAAGGTGGCAAGGTAAGGAAGGTGGAGAGGAATCTGCAAGGGGTTAAAGATAAAACATGGACTAAACATAAGAGGGTGCTAAGAGGAAATGCTGATAATATGTAGATCATTAAGAAGAGCATATATCATTGATAATACAAGGAGGGATATAATTACATATAATTACATGACACTTGTTCAGGAGCCCCTCCCAGCTCTCCAGATAAGAAAATCTAGATCTTTCCCTTGCACTGTTATCTTGCAATGGCCATGCTGCAACACTGAGATCATGGCAGCAACAAGACCCTTTTGGGGTTTTGCAGTGCTGCATGTCTCATGATGCCACTTCAACAAATTCAGGTAAAACTGATGAAAATGCAGGTGGATCCCAGCCTTGGTGCAACCCACTGTCAGATATATTGGTTAATCACAAAGATGACAAGTCCAGACTAAAAATTACTACATTGTCTTCATGGAATAGAGATAGTAAAACTCGAGCAAGCTTTCCAGCTCCTCAGAAAAAAGGCCTGACTTAACAAAATGCATTTTTCCCAGTGGCTGGGGTGTGAAGGGAAAGTTCCCAGCACTTCCATAAAGTTTAGTCTGTAAGAAACTGCTGCGTGTTACACCTAACAGAGGAACAGTCCATTTCCCAACATACAGGTGGGAAAACTGAGGTGCCTCAAGATCAGAGAAAAGAATCACAGGCTTTCTGCTGCATTCATATTTTTGTTTGGCTCCCACTGATTTATTTTTTGTGGGACTTGGTCAAACCGAAGGATTAAAAATTCATGAAGAGTCCAGAAAACGTGTCTGAAAAGAAGACTGAAATCACATAACCCCTGAAGCTGAGCTATCACATAAGTATCTTGGACTGTAGTTTTATGCTTCAGCCACTCACTATGACTCTGATCTGTCGCTGTATCTTTGCTACTTTTGTAGTTTAATTCTACTGATATTTCAAAATTACACTTTTTGTCAAAGACACCCCCTCGGTTGTGAGACAACTGAGTGAGTAGATGGGCTCCAGACCAGGGGAACTTCCTGTTTAATGTCCAACATGCAAAACAGACAAAATAACAAGGTCCTTGATAGCAGTAAGAGAGCTAAAATGGGGGGTGAAGGGGATGTGCTGTTCCAAATCTTTAAATTCCTGTATTGCTGAAACTAAAGTTTAAAGACTTAAAAACGAAGGAATGAACTATGTAAAAATTGCTAAAGAATTACTCTTAAAAAAAAAAAGTGGGGACTTTTAAGACAGAGATCATCTTACTGAAAAATCAATTTTAAGAACATTATATTTCACACTTCATTGTTATCCCAGTTAAGGTAGCAACCCTAATAATACTGAAAACTACTTTTATGCCTAACTAAATCATCCAGCCCACTTTTTTCCCTCCCTCACCTAATCACCAAATGATTTTATTAACACACAAAATTTCACAGTCCAGTAAGACACACATATGGTGGGACTCAAATTCTCACAGCATTGTGGTCCTTCTCTACTGCACATACAGTTAACTTGCTCTTTTCACTCCTGTGACAAATTTCATTGACTCTGTTAGTCCCAATTTTATTGAAATGTATTGAAGCAAAAACTTTCATCACTAAAACCTAGATACTGGCAGGGAAGTTTAAGGCATTTCAGTTTAGGTAGATTTATTAATTTATTTTCTTTCTTTCACACATGACCTTGGATTTTGAGAGTTGGTACCTCCAAGACCTCTGCTAAGCCACAGCCTCTAGTTTGAAGATACTGCTAAGGATGGTGACTGACAGGTTCAAATCTCTCTTTCACAGTAATGTCTATAAAAGCCAAAAGGCCACAAGAATTCAGAGATACATTTACAGTTCAATTTATATACTCTGATACACATTTTAGCAAGTATTATTAGGTGTGATGTATTTTCAACCATTTATGTTACTGGTGAGTTGAATTATCCCTGTGATTTCCCAGTGAGGACCAAAGAGTTGGTTTCGGTCTTGCAAAATAGTATCAAAAAAACATTGCTTCAAAAGCAAATCAGAGCCCCTCTCTGGAAAAGCAGCATCATTGTGAGTCCCAGCTTTCCTAAGAAAAGGTTTGAAAACCAGTACATTCATTTTTTATTTTGTCTCCTGTTTCTCCATGCCATCAAAATCTGGGTAAGACTAGAAAACATCAACATGCCAAAATGATAAATACAATTTAAAACAATCTGACACCTCATTGCTGGGCCCCATGCCATTTTAACAGAGGCTGGGATGCATACTTGAAAATGCAGAAGAAAATTAGTTCTTGGGATATCTTCAATTCCTATTTTGCACTTTCAAGATGAAAGACAGGACTTTTCAAAGGAGTCTAAACAAATGCAGGCTCCAGATTTTAGCAGCTTTCAGTGGACCCAACCTTTCAGATAGGGCTGCCAGCTGTCATCCCCAATGCAAGGCGATTCTCTGGTAGTGTAAACCTCCCATCTACCTACTCTCACTTCCCTCCCTTCCTTCTTATCACAGGGTGGTGAGATTAAAAACACATGGTGATGGAGCTGCAGTGTGTTGGCCTTCTGGGCTGTCCTTTCAGTGCAATAGGAGTGATTCTACAGCTGCTGGGGGTTGTCATATCTCTGCCCAGCTCTGGGTCTTCTAGTGGTCACCTTTAGTTGATGGCACAATTTGTTTTCCTTAGAAAAGGGCCCTCTGTGCTCCCCAGTGCTGTTCTTTCAACCATCAGGGACTAGAAAGCTGGCAGAGTACTTCAAGACCAGCCTGGTATTAAGGAATATAAACACAGGATCAAAATCCAGGAGGAATGATGAATGCCACTCAAAGAGAAATCATTCTTCTGTCATTCTTCTCCACTGAGTCTCAAAGTGGAGTGATGAAATATAATCTGAACTGCGTGAAAATCTCTGTGATGTGTGAACTTTCATATGGAAATAGGTTTGTGGCTATTCATTACCTGTTTATATTTGCAAGGTTAAAAAGTTTAATTGATCGTTCAATAAATTATCACTTTACAGATCAGGTTAGGCTCTTAAACAAACCACGAATCACCATGTTAACATGCAGATATAAATGAGCCTTTCTCAATAGGATAAACACTGTCCCCCATGTACGGTAGGTGTGGCAATTAGGTTATTGATTTTAGGTAAATGTCTTGTTAATTATGCAGGAGGCTTCACTACTCGTGTTAATTAACTTACTGCTCCTTTGAATCAATACACTGTGGCCTCAGGAGAAAAAGCTTTCTCCCCTCTGGTCTTTGGGGGGAAAAAAAAAAGAAAAAAAAAAAAAGTTTGGTTCATCTCCTCTCTTTATCTCTGAAATAGTTCTACAACTTCTCAGTTTAGGTGAGAGGAAAAAGAATTCAAATGGAGAGTTCAAAAGTGTTAAGAGAACACCAGGTATTTCAACCACTGGAAATGAAATCCAGACCTTCTCAACGAAAGATGAAAATAATGTTCATCCTGGAAGGACTTCACCTCAAACTTCCCTCACCCTTTACCTCTTTGTTTGATCTCACATCTTTAGTTCAGACCTTAAATATATCTTACATAGCTTAAACAGTCAGCACAGGTTTAGATCAAATTACAGACCACTCTAGAGAAGGAAAAGTCAGATTCATCCAGTGGAGGTCCACTTTAAACACTTATGTAAGAGAGATTTTTACATTTTTGTTGTTTACCTGTTTTTAATATGATATTTTGATCCCATATTACTTAAGAGAGAGTCAGGAAATCCCATATAGAATCTCCTCAAATTTTTAATGTCACTGTTGGAATTTCTGATCTCACAGGAACATGAGGGTTTTTTTCCAGATTAACACTCAGAGTTAGAAATATGACTATAAGTATGAATTTGTACATGATCACTGTCTAAATCTGTATCAAAGCTCCCTGGAAGCAGGTGGATCTGGATGTCTGGGCAAAAGGTCAGTCATTTCCTTTTCATCTGCAATAAATGAAATAAACTGAAACCAGTTTCCTACTTGGCCTTTGATTGTTTTCATGTTTTCTCCTTTTCTTTTGGTGAACTTGCAGTTCAAATCCTGTTTATGGTTTGGGGTTTTTTATTATTTTTTTCCCCAGTATATTTTGTTTGCACTTTCTTTGGTGAAGAGTAGCGATAAGTCATTAGTACCATAACCCTGGAGATACTTAAACATAACTTTATTCATATCAGCAGGCTTGATACAGTCAACAGAGCTTTGACATGAACAAAGTTCCTCACATGACTTAAGTGCTTGCAGGATCAGGACCTTAATCTTGTGTTTTATGCTATTCATTGACCTTGGTCATGTACACGTTTATTACTGGTATGAAAAAGTACAAGGTAGAGTGAGTGACATTCCTGATGCAGAGAGAGATTTAACAGATGGAAAAAAATGTGAGTGGCTTTTTAGCTATCCTAAAAATAAACTAAAAGAAATCTTGCTAAAAGTTTGAGACTAGCTTGCATTGATGTTTACATGAAGCCTGTTATACATAATTTTCCGAAGCTGTTTTCAATCATGCAAATGATTTTTTCCTTTGCAATATGCTAATGCAATCTGATTTATTTCAGTTGTAAAAGTTAATTACAATGTGTTTGTGAGTCCCTAAAGATGATGTATTAAATGTTTATAACCAGGATTATTAAAATGTCCTGTCTCGATTACAGTGCTTCTCTTTCAAACACTAGAACTAATTGTAGCCTTAAATCACAACAACCTCACCGTTAAAATTAACACAAGGGCAACATTGCATAATTTTAATTAATTTTAATTTGGCCAAAGCAAATTAATTTTTGTTTTCTAGAAGGACAGCTAAACTCTTTTCCAGCCAGCTTCTGTTAGACATGGAGTTTATAAACTTCCCTTTTTTTTCCTAGCATTTCTATCTCTTTAATGATTCCACAGCTGCATATTTACACCTTAAAATGCACCTTCTTTTCTCATGGTCTTTCTAATTTTATTGAAGTGACCATATTTATGTGTGAAGTACTTATTACTGGGCACCCAAAAGAAAAAGGCAATAATGGTGCAATACCCAGTGGTGCATTGGTTGTTCATGCCTGTGTGTAGAGCAGAATCATTCTGTAAAAAATGTAACTCAGACCCCTTGAAGTTCTTAGTCATTCAGCTTTTCTCTCCTGAGCACCTCTGAAATAGCTCTTGGTATCTGATGACAAAATGCCTTTACAAAAACAAAACAAAAAAACCCACAATAACAAAAAAACCCCCAACAAAACCTAGAGAAATAATTACTTTACACCCCCACACTCTCTTTGCTTTGGTGTTGCACTAAGAACTTTTGCAGGAAAAATGGGTTTCTTATTATTTCTATGTTCAGGTGGCATAAGACATCTTGCTTACAAATTTCCCAACAGAAGTTTGTCACACTGTGTGACATCACAGCTGGCTGCTGGGGTACCACAAGACCTCACGGAGTAGATCGCTTTGAGATGAGTTTAGGATAAAAAATAAGAGAAAATGAGGAGATCAATATTCTTATCCTTTTTATTGTTACCATTTTGATAAACATAACCCAAACTTTCAAGCTCACATCTAGAGGTCGTCCTGATGCAGCGTTTGAAAAATCCCCTTTTCCCTTATGAAATACCAAATCCCTATAATGGTAAGTGTGGGATTTGGCTGTACACAAGTAATTTGTTGCCAGTGAAAGGAAGCAAAGTTTCAATTCAGGGAGTTTCCAGAGCTTTTTTTTCCAGAGGGAGCTGTGGTTTGCCTCTCCCACCCACAGAAGCAGCTGTGGGAGCAAGGGATGGGTAGGGAAGGGCTTGCCCTTCCTTTTGAGCTGAGAGCTGGAACAAGAACAAGCTCACCTCCTTGCATGAATAGAAAGGAATTACTTGTCCCTGTGTAGCACTTAGAGGAGAGCAAATGTGCATGTTTTTTATAACAGACAGGAACTGCACTGATAGAAGAAGGGCCACACTGAAGCAAAACAGAAATCAACCTAGACCAGGATCCTATCTCAACTTATGCCAAGAGCAATTCCTCTACCAAAAGTATAAAAACAGATCAAGCATATCACACCATCTATGCCTGCCTTATGATTTCTACGTATTTATTAAGATTCTTCCATGAATTTGACCAAACTTCCTTGACTTGAATGAAAACACCCACAACATCCACTCAGTTCAGCTCTGTGTTAATTAACAAATCCTGCTCTGCATAATTTATTTGTAATTATCCAAATACTTTGAAACACTTATAGAAGGTAGATAAGGTTTATTCTCTAGCTTCTGCTTAGGGAGAAGCTGAGGTAGAGCAAGTTTAAGTTCTCTGTCACCATCTTCATGGAACCACACCATGCCAAAAGGGTCACTCACTTTACTGGTCAGACTTAAGACTTTGAACAGTCCATAGGTCTTTGCAATGGCTGAATTCCTCTTTCTTGCATTGCTGGGGAAAATTTTTGTCTATGTAACTCCTGTACTGTAATCCTGTGTTGCTTTAATTTGTAAATTTGGTAAAGGAACTAAATTTAAATGCACACAGATCATGAAACTGACGATGACGAGATCTCTCTTGTTCAAGTCTCTTTCCAGAATAACCTGATGAAGCTGCTGATTAAAAGAAGGAACAAACTTGAATCTGCTGGGGAGGAACTCATCTCATCTACATGAAAACCCTTCAGTGATGCCTGCATTTCTGTGTCAAATTATTTAGTCTTAGTCCTGGCACAAGTGTCAGGTCAAGGCTGTGGCTGCTCTGAAGTTGAAAGGTAACCTGACTTACTTTAGCTCAGTTAGTAAAAACTTGGTGCTAATAATACCAAAGTCATGGATTCAATCCCCTGTATGGGCCATTCACTTAAGAGCTGGACTTAATGATCTTCATGTGTCCCTTGCAACTCAGAATATTCTGTGATTCTTCTGAGACCCATGCATTTTTTAACACAGGCAAGAGAGAGACTTTAAATCTTTCTTTGCTTCTCAGCTGCATATGTGAAAATAGGCCTTCTGCAATGTGCAACAGCAATGTTTTAGTACATTGGTCACATCTAGGCTCTGAGGAACATGTCAGCTGAATGTTCTAATCAACTATTTTCATTTGAATCTCGTGCCCATTTGCTCTGCTTGCTCTCCCCAGTCATCATGTTCAGGCTCTTCCTGGAAAAGAAAACCCTCAAGAAGGATGAAGCTGCACTTGGTTCAGATTCCTATTGACAGAGATATAAATCTTACCATGGACAAACATGTCAGATTGTGAAACTGCTGTCTTTAAACACTCTCAGTCTGCAGCTGCCATCTTCATCCTTCTGGTGGACAAATGGCTGCTGTAGTCTCACAATTCAGAGAGGGAGAGAAACACAGGGCAAGGTGATCTATCTTCTCACTGGGTCATCTCCTCGCTTGTGCGAGGAACATTTGCCTTAGGTTTGATTTACATGATGTTGGCTGTCTTTAGCATCCTGCTGATTTCCAAAGATCCCTCTCAAGACAGACATTAACCTCCTCAAGTAAAGTCAGGCAGTGTCTGGGCAGGAACCTGCTGCATGGCAGCTGAAAGGAACAGTGTTACAGACTGGGCTGTACAGCACACGCTGGAGAAAAAGCGTAGGAGGTTTCTGTGGGTTTGCATATTCAAACTCTATATTCAGAAAGACTACAGGTGAGATTCACCACGAAGGGAAAATCACAGAATCCCCTCAACTGTTCTGTGATTCTGTGATTACCCCACTATGGTGATATTTCCTACTGACATGGTAGGAAACAGCCTTTCAGTTAATTTTTCTCCAATACCTTCCTTCAGTACTTTGCAGATGAAGCATGGACATAAGGGAACAAACACCCAGATAACAGCAGTTCTCATTTCTTGGATAAAGATCAACCCAAACATCTCAAAAACAGATTTTCAGAGTTGCTGAACTGCTACAGATATTACAGTTGGGTGCTCAGCAACTCTTAAAACAGGACTTTGCTGTTTGGAGAGGAGAGTGTTTCAACCTATGGGCTGTCTTTTACAGTGTAGCAGACACAGATATTTTTGCTGGAAAGGCAAGAGTCTGAAGAAAAGTGATGATTAAATTTCCTTCATTTACCCTTCATAATTGAAGGTGCACAGGCAAATAGGAGGTCCTTTGCAGGCTGGACATTTTCCAAAGCCCATAAAATACAGTGTAAGTTTGCATAGATTTACCCAATCAGATTTAATCCTGAGCCTTGTCTTTCTGCACTGTGTTAACATGTCCTACAAAAGCAGTGACAGACTGTCCCTAGCAATACTGAACGACACTTGTCCCATCCAAACACCTCTTCACCTTCTCTTTCAGCAGCTGAAGGCACTGAGACTGCAGGGAACTTCTGTCATCCTCACTCTTAATGATTCAAAGTCAGCATCAAAGTTAGAAGCATAAATAAGAATTCTTTTATTATAATGAGTGGCACATTAACCTCACCATGAGTCTGTCATGACTTTTCAAAATGGCACACGTGGTTCTGTGCTTGAGCTAATGCCCTGGGCTTTTCACTTGTTCAGTTAAGATCTGTTTGCTTTTCTGATGAGAATGGCTCTCCTCCAGCTAACTTTACCCATGGGGGAATGCATCTGTGTCCAGCAATTCAGAAGAACCCCGAGAAATACTGGCAGTAAAGAAATTTGCTCTCTTCTGGCTGTTGTCTTTCTTGTTCTGGGGATAAATAAACTTGTTAACTCCTAAGAAATAAGATTAGGCATTTATCACTAGAGTTACATCCACATACAAGAGGCCAGATTCTCTGTAAGTCATCAAAGTTGAAGTCCATGAAATGATGCCAATCGTTACCAGCTGAGACCCTGGTCAAAAGGCTGTGAAAACCCACAAATATATTGCTTTCCATGAAACAGAAAACACAACTGTTATATCGTGATGAAAATGGTTTCATAAAGCATGCTGCTATTAATGGTCCTTAGATATACTAAAAATATGGTTGCTGTTTAAAATACACGGTAGAGCAACCAGTTTATGAACAAACCCTGATGGTACCTGCTGTGCTGCTTTTCCAGGTGCTGGAGGCAGAGTGATAAACATTGCCATCTGTGGTAACTGCAGATCTGTCCTCAGACCGTGGAGGTCTGGATATACTTTGATAGTCATCCAAGCTCCAGCATGCTTCTCCCGATTGTGGCTTTGAGGATTGCATGCCATCCTATGTCACAGCCACACAAAAATGAGTTATGGTGGGATTATGTGAAGTAAAGCTAAGGGTCAGATAATTTTTCACACCCCTGTAGAGTGCTGACAAAGAAATAGGAAAAAAATCTCCCATCTTGCAAACTGGGTTTCACTAAGTTCTTAACAACTTTAGAAAGTCCTATGGTGTTTTCACAAGTCAGACATCATAACCACCAGAATGGCCCAAATGCCCTATGGCAAGGGCTTTGACTTACCCACTGTTTCTACTTTTTCCCTTTGTTGACCAAATACCTGTAAGTTTTCCTTCATGTGCCTGAATATTTTGCTCACACTTGTGTACCAGGAAACAGTTGATTCCGTGCCTGGCCTGAGCTGACCGGAGTTTCTCTCTCTTGTGTGTGTATCAGCTGTGCAACTTTTACAGGCACAACCCCTTCACACAGTGCTGTGGCAGGCTTGTGATTTAACTCTCAGCCTTCTCTAAAGAAATTCACTTGGCCCAGCACTCTGACTTTTGTCTAGCTGGCTGTTCCTCTGCTCTTCTTGTTTACAGCATCATTAACCTGTAGGGAAAGGGGGAGCTTACCCATCACTGGAAATACAGAATATAGTAAAAGTCAAAGTGATATAATGGCACTTCTCTCCACCTGCAGACAGACACAGTTGACTCAGCCAAGTGTCCAAGACTTCATATTTCTCCAGTTGTTTATTTCCCACAGCCCAATACCTGTGCACCATGCTGCCACTGATTCCCAAACCAATGATGAGCTGGGTGTGTTTATCTTGATTTCTTCTCTCTCATCCTGAACAGAAGTAAACAAGACTTTAAAAAACAATTTGTCTCCTTCCTGCATTTATCTCCAGGATTCTGCTCAGTGAACAGCCCTGGAGCTTTATTCACTGTATCAATGCACTTCATACATCAGTATTTACCATTACTGTTTTAATGAGGGGGAGGCTGAGGACAGGTAAGAAAATTGGCTCACCTTAAACGAAGAACTGCTCTAAGTTAAACACAGTGGATGGGTTAGAGGGGAAAAAAGCAAATTTTCTGGAAAATATTAAAAGGAATTTTTTTCCTATGACTATTTTTGATTTGTTACTGGTTGTAAATTATTACATGAATGTGCACTTCCTAAAGATGGCCACAGACAGCAAGGGGAAATTCCATACAGGCAGGGGAAGAAGACACAATTAATTTCACTATATTTCCAGCACAAATTAATCAAAAGAAAGACCTACAGTTCATTAGAATATCTGTTTTCACATTTTCAGCTCTTTTCAAGTATCTAGGTTATATGTACACCATAATGGAAAGCCCAGATTTTAAAATAACCCTAGAGCTGAAATATTGTAGAGCCCCAAAGCTCAGGATCAACCCCACATAGGGTAAATCCACTAAATTTCACTAAAAGTTAGCAGTCCCCATGTTTTTTCTATGAGCCAAGCCTCAGAGCTTTTATCCCCAGCTGCTGTCTCAGCCTGATGTTACCTCTGGCCAGAAATTAGATCCAAAAAATGTATGTGCTGAGGTGTCATTGGCAGAGAAAATCATGTCATCTATATGGATCTTGAATCAGCTTGCACTTCTGCACTAATTTCTTGAATGTAGAGGGTCTCTTAGAAAAATCTTAACTGCTCCAAAAATTAAAACTGCATCCAAAAAAATGAGAAAGAAAAACAGCCCTGAACTGAAACACCTGAGTCACATGTTCTTTTCAGTTCCCAGATCTCTTAGCATCTGATTTCTGCTCCACTTCTTCATGGTCAAAGTTGGGTTTGATCAAAACTAGAGGTGTTCTTCAGGCAGCCCTTCAAAGCTCCATTCCTAGTTTGAAGCAAATATACCTAAAACCCATCACTAGCAGCTTTCTGTTGGGTTCTCTTTTGATCACAAAATGGTTTCTTTCTCCACTCGGTGGTCAACGAAGCTTTCAGCATTTACCCTCATGTCTGCAACAGCTTCATTTATCTTCATCTTTGAAAGCTACTCTATAATTATATCTTGCATTGTTCTCTGCAAGTCACTCGCCAGTTAAGAAAAATATGTAATCAGCCGCCTTCCTTTCTAGGCAAAGGTACGTGTGACCAGAGAGACCTTTCCAAACTAGGACTGTAAAAGAAGTTAGATGTTAGATAAGGACTATTCTCCAAAAAAGAAATGTATGCAAAACAGAGAAGATAGACATCTTGCCAGAGAGTAGCATTTCTAGATAAACACTTCTGGTTATAGATGATTTCAGATCATGTATCTGTTTTCCTGTGTTCCTTTGATTATTACTGCTTGTCACTGACACTAAAATTGGAATTCGTGTCTGACCCTCATTCCCTATTGGCAAATGACCCTGAAAGGGTTATCAAGGCCTTATACCCAGTTTTTTCCTCTTCCCGTGGTTTTAATTGTACTGGCAATCTCAGACATTTTGTGAATTGTGAGAAGAGAGGGAGAAAGGAAAATTGCAGAAGAAGTTGGGTTGAAACCCATGGAATTATGTCATAAACACAAAGTTTCTCATAGGAAATTCTCTGTCTCAACTATGCAGGATGGGGCAGGGGGTGGGAAGGAGAAAGGAATTCTTCAATAAACTCAAAAAGAAATAGACCTCTCTTCTTGTCTCTCACGTTTTGCAGAGTAAATGCTCGGCATTTAAAGAGGCCATGGGCTCCCTTGTCAGGATGAATCATCCCCTTGGAATCCACACAGAGCATAGGATGAAGAGGCAGTATATTGCAAAATGCCAAATGTATGTGCTGGAGTCACAGCCCACTGCTTCCAGCACAGCCCTGCAAACTCAGCCGTGCTCACTCCCATTCCCATTTCTGGTTTGTGTCTTGTCACTTAAAACATAAACAAAGCAGAGGAGTTTGCAGAGAGAACTGAGGGGGTGGAGGAATGATGTGGAGAGAGGATGAGGCAAGGTTTCCAGCAAGACCCAGCTCTTCCTTTTGCTGCCCACAAGAATGAGAACATTCCTCTTGCGCAGCCTGGAGTGTGGACACCATCGGCATCCCTCCTTAGTAACAGAAACCTACTGCTGGAAGACAGCATCCCTGGGATGTTCCTGGATATTTTTCCCAGCATTGTATATTTGAATTGTGTTTCATTGCTCTGGCAATATTAGGTGCTCTCAGAACTTCAGGAACAGATGAAGCAAAGACAGCAGCCTCCCATGAGTGCAGCCCAACTGCTAAGATACTACAATGAAATAGTGCATAAGTAACATTTGTCATAAGGTAATTCACTTCAACACTGAGCTACAAAAGCATCTGGGCCAGAGCAACTTTTCAAAAGGACTATGTTTATTTACTCCACACCATTTTGTTTGAAGTAGAAAATAATGGTAATAATGACAGGGAATTACAGGTGAAATAGAATAGACATGAAAACCTTTTGAAGTGTTCCCTCTTAAAATTTGAAATTCCCAGTCCACGGTATTTCCCCTTTTTCTGAGTACCTTATTATGGAATTGCCTTGCTGACATCAATGTACAAAAGGTAACACAGTGGAGTACGGTGACACTCCAGGGAAGCTGCAGAAAAGGGTCCATTTCCATGGTTCCTACTGTTCTAATAAATACAACTATTTTATTCCTATCACCTCCTTTTTCCCACATATCTCTGACAGTTGGCAATAATAGAGTTGCTGAATTCATATGGAAAGAAGGAAATGAAATATTAAAATAACAAGACGAAGATAAGATTTGCATTTGCACTTATACCATTGGCTTTTAAGAGAGTTTCCCCTATTAATATTAGACTTTGACAGAGGGAAGGGGAGGCCAAGTTTCTGTGCATTTCACATGCTGACCATCATCCTGCTGTCATTAGTAACCTGTTCCTGAACTAAGTGATCATTCAGCAGTAACAGCTTAATTCAGATTGGGCAGATACACACAGCTCCGTTTCTGTCAAACTAACCAGGCTGCACAACATGGAGTTTATGCCAGATTTGCACTGGATGTGTCTAGACAGACCTTATCTGATCTGGCTTATAGTTAAGAGTGGCATGAACAGACAATATCTGTGCTGGCAAAACACCTGGTAAGACAGAATTAAGTTGTGACATCTTCTTTTAAAAGAAACTTCAGTCAGTGAGGGTAAAAAATTATATAAAAACAGGATTTAATATTATATAGCCAGAGAGCTTTTCATTTGGTACCAAGGGTCCTAATGCTGGACTATCACTGAAATAATAAAAATATTGCTTTACACCCAAGCTGTTAGCTCTACATCTTCTTTGTGTTTGATTCACCATCAGGAAAGCTCTTCAGTTAAGTTTGGAGTTCGTGGAGTCCATGTAAGGATTTGTTACAACTAGATGAAACTCTTTCTGAAGACATATCCAAGGAGTTTGAATAGCAAAGCATCAAAAGTATTAACTGTATTTGGCCCTGGATCAAATGATCTCACTAATTCTATTAGTCTGCCAATCTCCAGTTTACAGCATCTTTATAACTCCTTTTCTTTTTTGACTGACAGAGACCCTACCTTCCACAAGCAACACCTCCTTTACTTGGCTCTGTCAAGAGGTTTGATCACACAACTGTTTTGTGCCTCCATGGCGCATTTGCAGACTGTTTTCCAACCAGACCTTGCCTTCCATAGGTCCTTTGGTAAGTCTGGCAGAACTGCCGCAAATATATTAGAAGAGTTTGATTCACATCTCAGCTGCAAAAAATGTGCAAGACATACACTGAACAAATCCAGCCACCGGATGGGAGGACTCAACTAATTGGTGGAGTTGGCTCAAGTACTTGGCCACCAGCTGGCTGATACAGCAGCCTCCAGCCCCAGGGAGTTGAATGTTCCACCCAGAATCAAAGCTGGGTCTCTTTAGTGGCAAAGGAGAGCAATAACCTCTCATGCCACATGTCTCAGACCATTTTTTAATTATTATTATTATTAATTTTGAAAAACAAAAATAGCATAAACCCTTTTTCCAAAATTTAATTTGCATTTTAAATAGCAAGGGGAAAAAAAAGAATGAAAGCATATGGTATCAATCATATTTTACAATACTTGTAACTGCAGTTCGGAAACATGTGTTTCCTAACTGCTCATTCAGCAGTATCTGCATAATTTTTTAAGCAAAAAACAACCCTCTAAACAAAGCATTTAAACTAACCAGTACTGCATGATATTGTACTTAGCTGAAATGAACCATTTTATTTGGGTGTAAGCTGAATAGAACCAGTGGTTACCGTTGCTCTGTTACTATTTCAGAAACCCTCTTTCAACTTAAATTAGATTCAGAAAGAAAGGAAGAAAAATACCATTCCTTCAAGCTTCACTGCAATTGGTACTCCTGTAATGGCAAACATTCAAAGTGTGCTGTATCTTGTTCACGCTGTTGCCAAAGCACTTTAAGAAACAACAGAGGTTATACCTTAATGGAAGAAAGCAATGGCTCATCAAAACAGGGTCCCTGTCTCAGTAGTAGTCTTTTAACAGATGCTTCCAAAAAAATACCTCAGGATCTGCCTTACTCAATTGATGCTGAGAAGGAAAATACTTGATCTTCTGTGATCATTAATTAACACTTGTATCATCTCTCTCTTGTCATTAAACATGCCTGCAAAACTATGGACTCACATTGTTATGAGGGCCTTGGGATGCTCAACTTATAAACTTCATAAATTCAGCTCATATACTTAAAACCCTTCAGAGATCCATCACTCATCAATATGGAGGAGTAACTAGAATTGTTTCCAGTCACCTATGCCTCAAAGTAAGTACAACACTTTTTTTACCAGATCAGATCAGTACCCAGTTTCTTCCCTCTCTCCACCCACTCCCCCTTCAATATCATCATCCTGTCAAAACCCATTTTCTCTTCTGAAAGCCACTGGGTGAGTTTTAGCAGATAAATACACCACCTTCAAAATTTAACTCTATCACACTTTGTTTGTTTGTTTGTCTCACTGATATATTCTGTGCACCTTCTTGCAACAGAGTGATAATAGAGTTATTGCCAGAAAAAAATGGCTGGGCATCCCTCTTCCTCTCACAGTCACACTGACATGCATTCATTTTACACTGAAATAACTCCATTGACTTTATTGTACTTGTTCTGACTTGGTATTGGTACAAGCAAGAAAAGAACAAGGTTCTATTTTTATTTTTCATTTCCTATGTGCAGCTGATGTCTGAGACCCTGCAGCACACAGGGTTGCACTGAGAAAGTTAACAAAAATCCACCCTCCCCTCTGAAGGTAAAATAGGAGTTTATCAGCAAAAAATTAGCAAAGCAATCAACATGCAAGAGGATCCTCATTTAATAAGTGCTAACTTTTATTTTCCTAATAGGCATTAAAAACAATAACGCCATGTCCATGATACAATTTGATTAAATTGACTCTGATGGCTTTGGGAGCAGTAATATGATTAAATGCCTAACAGAGAACACGTACTTGGTGGCTGATCAGCAGAGTGCTTAGCTTTGATTCCACACACACTGCAGCTCTTGGTGTTGATGGCATTAACCATTTTCTACTCAAGCCTCATAGAAAATCCAAGCTCTTTCCATCAGGAAGACTTGAGGGACTCCCGAGGACAACATTGTGGAGTAAAGAACTAGGAATAATTTCCAAATATTCTTTTCCCATCTCCTTTTTGTATCTTACATCCAGGTCTTTGATCATCACTCAGTCTGTTAGTGGAAAATGTGTTCCTACCATCTATTTTTATAGGTATTTTGGTACTACCTCATAATAAAGCCTCAATGATCTTGACACAACTCTCAGTCTGAGCTGCATCACGTGTCGGGGGCTCCTCTGTCCATGCACACAACACAAATGGAAGTATTCATTCCACATTTAGAAATTCACCGTATCTCCCATGGCCAGACTGTGCAATTATTCCTTTTTGACCTGGTTCATGGCTAAAATAACTGAATGAAATTTAATACCTAAAACAAGAGAGATTTCTATGTTTTGGCAAGAGTTGTGACTTAAATATGGTTCCCCTTTGCAATGAAGTGCTAATACATCTGCAATCTTTATTAAAAAAAAAAAAAATAATGGCAAGAAATTATGAAGAAATCCTGTTGAAATCGAGCAGCTTACAAGAGTCCTACTCATTACACTTGGGCTTCAGCATCTGAAGAAGTGTCTGATGCACTGGATCAGTGGCCTCTGCACATACCAGGATCCCCCACAGTCCGACTTGGTTTCAAGGGGATTGGCCAAGATTCCAACAATGCAACTTCCCAATATTACCTAAAATAAACTATACAAACCTGTCAACATTGTGATTTTTTACAAAGAGAGCAGTTTATATACACCATCACATAGCTAACAGATCAGACACTGTAACAAATCCTTCTTCCTCATCTCAGTGACCTACACAAAAGGCCCCTGGCACCAGAACATCAAGAAATAAAATCAATCAAGTCCAAGAGACAAAATATCTGAACAGATTTCTGTTTCTCTGTTTTCCCAGTACATTCTATAGGCTGGTTAAAACAAACAAAAAAGCCCAGGTGGATTTGTCAGCATATTTGTATCGGACAGACTGGAACAAAGTGTCTCCAGTGCTTCAGAACAATTCCAGATGCACAGCATCATTCAGTATCTAATACTGTTGAACACAGAGTTCAGCACTATAACAAAAGGAAATAATCATTTCAGCTCCTTTTATTAGACCCCACATGTGCTTGCACTCGTTCCAAACCCAGGGCAGACCTCACTGTTTATTTTTTTGTATTTCTGAGAGGTTTTAGGTGTATGCAGAAATATGTTATGATTGTTATTGTGTAAGAAGATGCCTCTGCACACAGCATTTGATCCTGAGAGTTGAAGAGGGGAAGCCTTATATCCAACTTTTTTTAAACAGATGTGGGGAGAAGACAGAGCAAGGCTAAGCAGCTTCTGCAAAGGATGCCCTACAAGCTCAGGTCCTGAGTTCAGTACCTACATTTCTAATTCAGGAAAAGTCATCAGTCTTCTTGTCTTCCCTGGCCAAGATGACTGTCTAATAGATAACAAGGAAAGTTAAGCGACTTTGAGATTTAAATAATTCACAATGTAGCAGGAGAACAAACTTTTTTTTTTTTTAACTAATCAAATTCTATAAAATCCAATAATTTAAGAGAATCTGAAGTACCAATGATGATGTAATGACATATCTTAAAAGAAAGTCCTATACATTTTCCCTCTCTTTTCCTCTAAATCAGTAATTGCTAACATAATGCTAAATAAGAAAAGACTTAGTCTCCAATCATGAAGCCTTTGATGTAGCACACAGCTTTTTTCTTCTAATTCCCTATAGACAAAATAGCCCCAGCTTACTCCTTTGTACCCTAACAGCTTTCTCACCATGCCTTCCCGCAGCACAACTTCTTGTTCAGTCAGGCTGGCAATATCTGTAGTGACTTGCACTGCTTATTTCTTGTTTTCATGCCTGTAAAAGTTCACACAGCCAGGGAAAGGCTCATTTCTGAAGAGGAATAATGCACTGAGAAGCCTCCTGGACCTTGTTCACGGTCCTTTCCAGGAGAACTAATTGCCAAAACTAATTAAGACTGAAACTGATGGGGTTCTCTCCCACATAGACTTTACAGGATTAGGAACAATACTAGTTAGCTGTAAACACGATCTCTTAAAAAAAGTACAGATTCTCTTTGCTGAGGGCTTAGAGTGGGCGGGGATCAGAAGCTTTTTGATATGTAAGTATACCCAGCAGTAATAAAAGTCTTACACCAGGTTAACTACACAATTTGCTAATAACATTTGCTGACACAATCCATGAAAATCACTCTGGCAGCCTGATTTCTGGCAAGTGTACAAACGTTTTTATTGAACACATGCTGCCTATGAAACATGGTCTATGAAAACATGGCCCCCCTATTCGCAAACGGGCAGCTGAGTAACATGTGAATAAATACCTGCTCTCCATTCCTCCTGGCTTATAGCAGGCAGGAAGCCTCCAATTCTTTTGCACACATTTTGGGGGAAAACAGGAAAAGTTTCTCAGCTAACTTTAGTGTTGGAGAGCAAAATCTCCATACAGTATGGCCCATTGCTTTCCTCACCAGCAAGTGTCACTCAAGACAGGCATCCCACGTAAAAGGAATTGCTATTTTCACACTGTTTCAAGTTGAAACATGATCTGCTTGTGTTCTTCCACTCTAAGTGGAGCTTTACTGAATTCAATGATGCATATTATAAGTCAAAGTTTTTCAGGGACACAAGTCTGTCTAGCCTCCCTGGGAATTGCATGCAAGAATCTCGAGGTAGCATTTTGGTCCAAGGTTGGCCCTGGAGTCCCAGGAGAAAGTCCCAGGAAATACATACGACTAGATACATAAAATGTGTATCCAGGCTGACCTACTCATTCCTTTATAAATCATCGGTTCCAAAGGCAGACTCTGAAGCACTGTCAGTCACTACCATGATGCTGAAATAGAATGATGCGCTCCAACATAGTCCTTGCACCTAGTGATAAATCAAGGGCACAGCCAATGGTGCCAAGATGAACTGGATTCCCTCTTCACCAGCACCATCTCTAAGACATCCTATGAAATGGGGCAACATGAAATTCTGTATTACTGACTGTCTGCTCAAGGGTAGCTGTTACAAGTAAAAGGATATAATTTTTTCCCCAAGCTTTAGCTGAATGTCTGTCACTCTTCTGGGCCAATAATTGAGACCGGTCAATAATACAGTCATTTTTTCTTTCACTATTAACCAATGTATTTCTGTTATGACGATATGTCAGTATCATCTATTTGTTTGTAACATCTTTTGGAATATTCCTCAGAATTGTCCAGAGATGGGAAAAGTTACCGAACCCCTCAGTAACCAGGTGCCAATATAGTGTCTGATAATTGGCAGTTGTTGCATAATGTTCTTCCATTTTTTTCCATATAAAAGAAATTATTCAATTCTATCCAAAAAATCCACTGTTTATAATATTTTATTTTTATCTTAACATTTTGGGGTTTTTATTCTTACACACAAATATAGAGAAATAGACTCCTCTGACATAGAGATAATAAAAAATAAATTAAAAAAAAAAAAAAAAGGAAAATAAATAACCTGAGAGGAAAATAGAGAAAAAAGTACTGATTTAACCACAATATTCAATAGAATAATAGAAATTTCTTAGCATAGCCGCTAATGATAGAACATATCTGGTCATGTTGATTTATCAGCTATGATATGGCAAAATACATTGAGTGAACCTGCCCACAAACCTGGACCGAGTTGTGAGAGACTTTTGCATAATTTATAACTTTGAGACAAAATTGTGCAGAACTTGTGATTGGCCTGAGAGCTAGAAGATTTGGTCAAAGCCAAAAACCTTGATTCCAAAAGATTCTTCACAGATTCATATAAAGCAAAATATTCTTATAGGTGCTGCAAATACTCACCTGCTCTCTCCTTGACATTTCCAGAATTGTTTATCTAGGAGGGAGAGATACTTCTGCACGAAATGACTGCCTGATTTTGTACAGCCCTTCTTGCACAGCAATTGACATGTTTGCAAAGGTGATAGCAATAACAGTGGGGTATTTCTATGCCAGGGAGGAGCCTTCTACTTAGAGCCTATTAGCATCATATCAAATTTTTGGCTTTAGACAAGATGCTTGTCAAGTTTAACAACGAGAACTGTAAACTTCTCCCTCTGAGGAGATGTGTGATGTTCAAGCAGCATTGTTTCCCATCTTCCCTAGAGCTATTTCTTTATTTTAGTGTGGCTCAGACTCAAATACAGTACTTTTGGAGTGGCTGGCCTGTGCCAATCTAGTAGTCTGAATTAATGGTTTCATATTGTTACCATTGTCTTGGTGGCCAGAGTTCTCCACTTTGGCCCAAGTAGGGTGTCTTCTGTTACACTGCAGATAATCAACTGCATGACTTTGATATGTGCAAAATCACACACACATGGCATGTAGGAGGATTTCCTTTATTGGCTTCTACTAACAATGTAGAAAAAGAAATCAACACAAAACTGCAGAATTAATGCCACAATAAATTAATCTTTCCAGTCATTATGTCCGCAAGTGTGAAACAGTCTGAGAGATGCCAGATTCTTCCTCTACAAGAAATGCTGAATTCTGATAACCATTGAGTGATCCCTCATTTCTTCAATGTGCAAAGCTGTGAAACCCCAAGGGTTATTTTTTTCCCTTTCATTTCTCTGCTGACAAGTGGCATGGGAAGTGTAGAAAGAGTTTAAAAATTTAGCTTTGAGAAAACATATTCCCAGTGGGACCTACTTTATACACCGATTTCAATGGAAAACTATTTTCCTAAAGGGTTTTTTTTTCATCCCCCTTTCCAGCTTGCTTCATGAAACCAAATGTTTTACATAATATTGGAAATCAACCCCCACCCCTCACTTACTCCCTCCCTCTCTCTGTCTGTCTCTCTGTGGAATAGGCAAATCAATGGAGAAGTGTTCAAGCTTTTGTTAAAATGAAAGAATGGAAAATTAAAGGAGGTTGTTCAGAGTAACAGTCACATAAAATGTACAGCCTGTGGTTCTTGACTCCCTTTGACTGTGGAACTGTTGCTCGTTTCTCTGCAGCTGCCTGTGATAAAGGTGCATATGCGGTCTGTATATAATTATATGAGGGTGTGCAGGCAAACCCCTGCACAGCCAGGATGATGTGAGGTTTCTCTGTATACCCATTATGTTCCTGGACTTTCAGATTTTTGTAGACAAAATAAGATTTGTTTCATTAAAATGGGATTTATTTGTGGTTCAATAGCCCGAGGCTGCAGAAAACCAGGGCATTTCACCATTGTGTCATTGAACACTGAACTCTCTAGCCTTTTAATTATATAGGTTTCTGACACCCAACCAGACTTCTCTGTTTTTACCTCCTCCCTTCAAGGGAGATGACGCAATTGTGACATAGCCAGGCTTCAAATAAGAAATTCCTAACCCAGATGGACACAGTATAAACATTCAGATGTAGAGACACAGTTTAGTATAGTGGCAAGACCTGGTTGATTTGAACCACACTCTTCAGAGGGCCTTTCTCACCCCAAAATGAAAAATTATTGATCCAAATAGAATAACATAAGGATTCTGTCATGCAGGGAGAGCTACAGGAAGTCTTCTCCCAGGCAGACGGATCAGTTGAACAGTCAGTGCTTTCCCTGGTGAGAAATGAAACTAGAGCAGGTTTTTCGTTCTTTTTTTTTTTTTTTTTTTTTTTCCCTTTCTTCATGTGAATTCTTATGCACTGGTATCTGAATATGAGGTATTTCTTATCCTAAAGGGAAGGAACTAAAATGTTCTTAATTACGTAAAGGTAATTTGACCTGATGAACAGGTCAAATCAAAAAGAAACACAGTCCAGCTTCACATGGATCAAGGAAATCTTCAATATGAGAGCAAAAAGTGCTCAATTGTCCCAGTTCCAACGAAAATTCAGTTTGTATTGCTGGTTTTTAACACTTCTGGGTCTCAGACCATCTGGGTTCTTTCACATGTATGATCCAGGCTTCACAAAGGTCAAAAAGGTCTGATAGTATAGATCTAATACCCATGTCTGAAGGTCACAATGTCAGACTCAGCCCTGAAAAAACAAGACCATTGGAGTCTGCCTGGCCCAGAGACTGACACCTTCAGTCATCTGTTTCACACAGTAGCGAATAAGCAAAATTTACAGATAAGAAAGGAATTATATGAAAATGTCGGAAAAGTGTGTACCCACAGATATATATATATTTCCTTTTCAAATTTTCTTTTCTGATTCAAGGTTCCTATTGGGGTTGAGGGAGAAATGCAGAAATAAAAAAAAAAAAGAAAAAAACTCCTTAAATGTTAATACCTTACTACTCTTCTGTTTGATAAAAAATGTCATTTCACTGACATTAAATTTGCAATGAAGTTTATAAAATTATATGCAGTAGAACATCAACTTTTTCAGGCACAATTTCACAACAGTTTTCTGATTCAAAAAAGGTCTAGAAAAAAAATATTAGCTGTTTGATTCATCTTGTATTCAGATCCATAACATAAAGGGCCATGCCATCCTCATGGAAAGATAGAGAAAGAATCAGCCATACATTGCTTCACTGTGCATTCACAGTCATATCCTTTACAATGATATTATAACACATTGACCAAAATTGTCTGAAAGGATCATAGAGAGTATTCAAATCAAAAGAATACTAAATAGCACAGTAGGTGATGATTTAATCTACGTGAAATTCAAGACCTACAATTCAGTTGCTAGGTTTTCTTCACTTGTCACTATTATCACTTAAATTCTTGCAACCAGGATAAGGTCTTGCATCTCCCTTGGATCTGGTTCAGTATTTCCCATGAGATGAGGAAGGCCTTGTTGTAGGGTTAATCACCTTCTCAGGGTAGTCCTGCAAACGCAAACTCAGGCGGAAAATGATCTGCTAAATGGAATAGTCATTTGAGTGACTGACTAAAACTTCTGGTATTTTCCAAATAATGCTAAAGAATTTCCCTAGGAGCTCAGTGTCTCTGAACTCATTTAGATACAAAACCTAAGCACTGTACAGGCAGGAATGTCCAGGTACTATATCCCATGGGCACTATGATAGACCTTGAGAAAAGGTTTCCCCTCCATGTGGCACTCAGTGCAATGAGATGTTAACAATGAAGACTCAGGAATGCACCACAGCCTATAGATGTGTTATGTACTGGCTGATCCTTATGATTGCCTGAAAGTCATTAATGTAATTTTGGCAATGCAAACAGGCATGAGGAGAGAGAATGAGAATCTGACAATGATTCTCCCTATGGCTTGTCTATATGTTTTTCTATGAGATAGAAGGGCAACACAAAGCACATAATGAAAGCTTGTCACAGCTCTTTACTCTGTATTGAGTGTGTTTTGGGTGGGGCTGACAGAAATAAGAGGGTTTATGTATTTCTGGATGACTTCAAGATAATATACAGAGCCAACAAATAGTCAGGATAAGGGGGCAGAAGCCAACTTTACCAGCTCTAAAGAGGAAGAGTTAAAATCATGGTCCCCACACCAGATTCCTTGTCATTTGGATTATTTTTCTTCCCCATATAGCATCTTTCCCATGTCAATGGAAAATATCAGGAGCAGCAATTGAGTTAAACCTTGGCTGAATTATCCCTTTCATAAGCCTGTGTCTTCAGCTTTTTTAAAGGAAAGGTTTCCTTTATTAATTTTACCCAGCTAGCATTCACTTAGCATTTGCTTTGAGGGATAATTGACAGGTTGAGGCGACACTCACCAGAATGAGAGCCATAAATCAGAAATAATTTCCAAAATTGGCTGAAGGGCTGATATGTTGAATAGGCAAATACAGGTAAAAATCTCTCTATTACGCTTGACAGGAGCAGCAAATGTCAGGCAAGTGCTCCTTAATGCACCAGATTTGATTAATTTTGTGGTTCCTTCTCTGGGTGATTTTGTCTTTGGAATGCTACTGTGATCTGACAATGCTACCAGACTGCTCTCCTGAAGGGTGAAGTCTCTATTATCTTCTTAAATGCGGAGTAACCAAAAGTGCTTTAACAAAAAAGATTTTTGATTGCAGCTTGTCTTTAAAGTAAGTCCCTTTCATAGTCTCAAATGTAAAGTAAGAAACAAACTAAAAAGCCTAAAAAATCTCTGAATCCCAGACCATTAAAGCCATAAGAAAGTGGGAATTGCTTGGTCATCGGAGACAACTTGGGGTCCACTACTGAAGTCCATGGAAAAAACCTCTCAGATGAATGTCATGGGATAGTTATAAAGGAGGAAGATGGCCTGCACAAAATTAATTCCCAGTAGTTGTGTTCAATCAGTGCTTTTCTCTCAAGGCTATCAAGGTATTTCTCTAAGAGTAGTGCAGTTAGTAATAGATAAATCTTACAAGGAAGTAGGTATCTATGATCTTATTTGATAAATAGAGAGTTTTGCTGGTAGTGATGTCAAAGACAGAGATTAAACACTAATGACTCCGATACCAAGAAACCACCAAGCCAAGTTTTCAAGTCTCATTTCTTTCACAACCAGGCAACAAAAGTCAAAATAATCAGCTTTGTGAAAATTAAAGTGATTTTGGTTGTTTTGTCCAAATCATTTTCATTACCTTCTGTTAAATAAGAGGTGTTCTTCCTCCAGGCCTTCTGAATGCAGGCACACACATAAAAAACATATATACTGCAAAAATGGCCAAAATTCAGTCCCAGAATAAAACTGTGAAAATTCACAGTTTCTTCCTCTGAGCAATTATTTCAGTTTTCACCAACAGGAATGGTGAGATTTTAGCATCAGGTTTTTTTGTTTGCAACATAAATACTTGTAAAGCAAAAAAACTGGTAGCTTTGCAAACTCTAGATGTATTTAAGGATCATCTAAGAAATATGATGGATGAGGGGGAAGAAAAGAACAGCTCTTGTCATGGGAAGCCAGAAAGAGAAAAGTTCTCTGAGTACCCTAAGACTCAAGACCTTGAGCAGTAACAAGGCTGGGGTCACGATACAAGAGGGATTGCTGCTGATAGTGATGGCTGAACACACAGAGAATGTGGGCTGGTAATCAGATTGACAGATCACGGGAGTTCCCACTACTCCAAATTTACTTCTTCCTTAAAGTCATAAGCAGGTCAGCTCCTCCATCCCTCTGCCTCTGACTTTATATTTGCATATAACTAGCTGTACCAGAGTTAAGGATAAAGTTTAATGCTGGGCTCCACCCAAGGTTGATAACAAAATCTCACCCCAAGATCAACCTGTACATCTGTTCTATATTTTCAGAGGCTGGAAAACAGACTGGCTTCTTCCTTGAGGCAGCACATTTACACCCACTGTGAGGGACTTTAGATGCTGTGTGGGGACACCTCTTTCTATTTACTTCAATCCTGCAGGAGAAACAACCTTCCAAGAAGACAAAGGGGATATGGCTTGTTTAATCTAGCAAGATGCTGCCTGAGAATGGGGTATAATCACTCTATGAATGCACTAGAAGGAATCTGATATGAGTGCAGAGAGTTCTATAACCAAAGAAACAATATCGGCCCAGTAACAAAAGCCTGTAGTCTAACCTTTTCTACCCTTAGGTTGGAAATTATAAGAAAGTTCTTGGAACAGATTTCTAGTAAAGGAGTAGAGGAGAACGCTGCTAAATCAGCTACAAAAAAAACCCAGCCCTGATAATTCCATGATTTTTTTTTTAATTATGCATGAAGATTTTCTGTAGTAACTGTGACTTGGACTTGACCCAAAATGCCACTTGCAAAATCACAGGTTGCTAGTGGAGAAAAGAGGGAAAACAAATCTCTAGTACAAATGGTTAATTTATTTATGTTAGGAAAGGAGGAGGGTTTTAACTGGTGACACTTGTTACTCACAACTGCTTTCTTTAGACTTGAAGAAGGCATTTCAGCAACTCAACTTGAAGACAAAAGCACATGGAAGAAAGTGGGTGGATTTGTACTAGGCAAGTTGGGGGCAGTGGAGAGATTTCAAAAGTCTTATTCTTATTAATTATTTTATTTTATTTTATAGAAATGCACAAGTAGAACAGTTGCATATTTATGCATATTTATTTTAGACTTCAATTCCCTTCTCTCCACTTAGATGAATTACCCCTTCTGAAAGATCTCATCACACTGAGGACTGTGAGTGAAGGTTACATCAAACCTGGTACTAATAAAACTAGACTAAGACTAGGATCAGAATCAGACTCACGTAGGAGTACATTTCCTATCACAAGCACCTATGGTTTGATGGGCCACATACATTGAATGTAGCTCAGAGCCACCAAAGCACTCCATACTTGAGATCTGACTACCTTCTTCTACCAAAAATTTCTCGGATGTGGAAGAGACTTATTGGAAAACTTCTTACCCTAGGGTGGCTTTTTTTCTTGCTCCTTCTCAAATGAGAGGAGTATTTAATAATACAGTAGCCTATTATAGTATAGTATACTATTTGAGTTTGGTCTGCTTCAGTCTTGAACACCCACCGTGTATATTTCTAAACCATTTGCCCTTCCCTAATTCTTACAAACCACTTTACAACTCAAATCTAATCAATAACAACTGTGTGAAACAGCACTCAGACAGTAAAGAAGTTGGAATTCCCCTTAATAGGCCTTTAAAGGAGTTTTAATTAATTCCATGTGCTTCAGTAGGATTATCAACTTTACAGTACGACTGCATGTGAAAGCTTTAAGACATTTCACTTATGTCTGCAGGATGTTATGTCAAAAAAAAAATAAAAATACTAGTTTTCATGGCTTGTCACTGCTCCCTATTAGCTTCTTGATTAATCCTAAAATCCCGCTTCTCCTTGCCTTTCCACTTTAACTAGCCATCTCTGAAGTTTCTCCCACTGGCCCTCTTACACCCCTTCTCCTAGAGCCTGCTCCAGGTCCTGGTAAAGGAAATGGAAAGATTTCACAGATGGTAATGGAAGGATCATTCCCTTCCTTTTCCTTACTGCTCAAAAAAGCCATTTAGCTAATCCTGTGCAACAAATCCATTGCACAGCACCAATTAGAAGCCAGCAATTCTTAACTCTTACACAGATGCTTGAATTTTTTCTCATTTTTCAGTTCCCCATGGGTATTTATGTTCCTTCATTGCCTCCAGGTTCCTCTCAATTCCTGCTTCTCTTTTCACTCTTTTTATTCACCTTAGTCCTTATTTCCACTAACCTCCATTTCCTAACTTAAGTTCTCTTTCCAGGAAATCTTAGTTCCTGCCTTCCTGCACCTTTCCCCCTTGTGCCACTGATCCTTGCCTCCTTCCAGTTCTTAGCATCACTGAGCCATTCATCTCATTTCCATTAATCACACAAGACTTGTGCTAATTATTGTTCAGCCGAGATCGGAAATAGTATCAGCAATGAAAGAGAACAGGAGACAGATGAAGGGAGGAAAATTTTGCTTTTTTCCCACCATCATATTTACAGCCACTGATTTTTCCTAATGAGCTTAGGAAAGGAAGGCAAGTGATGTGAGTGCAGGGAAGGCTGAGTGCAGTGTGCAGTTGGAGGGTAGAGTTCATGAGCTGTCCTGAGCATGTTTTATCAGGTCACCGAGTCAGACGCACCATAGGGCAATTTCTCTTTCTCAGCATTAACCCTCAACTCCAAGTCTCTGCTGGAAAGGCCTCCCCCTTCACAAACACTCCAGGATAAGATGATAAGAAGATTACAAGTAAAGCCTCTCTTTAGCAATTCCACATCTCCTGTCAGACACAGCAAGTTAAATTACAGTGCAGGCTGCAAATGCATTGATCATCCACTCAGCTCCTACAACCCAGGGGTGAAAAGATCCATGCCGAGGATAAGTGAAGTAATCTCAGGAAAGTTTATTTTAGCTGGGAGGGGTTAAACAAGTTCAATGAGGCAAGGCTTCAGGAGGGCGCTGGAGCCAAGTTCAGCAATGTCTTGTTTGTTCAGGTACAAGCTGCAGGTTGTACATGCCACAGCTGTTCAGGTCCTCTCCAGCACACACGTACCGTGCCATGTGATGCCTCACTGATGGCCATGGGGAAGAGTTCCAGTCATTCCAAGAAAAGCCTCCACCCATTTTCCATAAGCAGAGACCCGTCGATGCACTAACTACCTCCTTAGTGCAGCAACTTCATGCTGCTGAAACAGAAGAAGACTTTTTATATTCATAAGAGCTCCGTTTTTTAAATAGATGGCAGTAGCATTCGTTTTACCTATAAAATCTATACTGTTTTATGACAGAGGAAATAAACCTCTCTTAGCAGTTTTGACAGAGAAGGCAGGATTGTCCATTTTAAAGATAAAAAAAGAGGAGATTATAAATCATTAGGAGTGCTTATGAATTCTATTCATGACTGCCTTCTTTATTAAAAAGACCCATTGTAAAATGGAAAGTTCAGAAGGCTTGGTGGTGAGCGAAAATGAATTATAATGACATCACTAGGTCATGAACTAGGCCCACTGGCTACTTTCCAGAATAAAATTGACTGGAAAGATCAGATGAGCCCATTTGTACTGAGAGACATCTGGGTGGCAGCCAGAGAATGTGGGTTCAAGCTCCCTATTTACAGAACACGCTTCCCTTTCCCCTTTCATTACAAGGAGTAATCTGGATTTCCCAGGCATGTTGTGTGGGATAGTGATGTCACTTGATTCAGATTCAAGCAGGATTTTTCTTAGGAAAGTTCTTCATACTCCTTGCTGGGTGAAGGACCCTGTGAAGAGCATGAACATGTCCACATCCAGATGACATGTATGGCACATTCCCACTGCAGTGCTGGTGGGAAGCATTTTACCTTTGAATATGCATAATTCATCAAACTTTTCTGTTGTGTTTTCCTCATCATCTCTTTCCCAGATAACAAACTGTGTCTGAATCCCAACCAAAACTCATTTCTGCTAAGAGGTCAGTTGTAAGCCCTTGAGAGCATTTGCTGAAAAAACCGAGGAGATACCATTTTCCCTGCTTTTTGTCTTAACTTTTTCAGTTGTCTTTCTAAATGCAAAACTACATCTCATTCAAAGCTTTCCACTGTCATCTTCATCTTTCCTGTTCTACAATTTATGCATCTTTGATATTGCTTGAGACTTCAAGGAAGCTTTTACCTAATACTGTAATACCTATTATCTGAAACATTTAGGTGCACATACACTTGCCAAAGAGCAATAATGCAGATCAATTGGATGTCAGCAGTCCACTAAGGTGGAATGGTATATTTTCTGGAGAAGAAAAGATGTCTAACCATCTGACCTTAGCACTGGCACCATCTCAATATTAATATATTTTATGCATGCATGTGATAACGTTTTACCTTCCTTATGGTCCTGCAGGGAAGTTTCCCTTCTCTCTACTGAGGATTATTACCTATTCAGAGGCGGTTATGATTATAGATACTTACTAAGACAAGAATAATTGACCATAAAAAACCTTTTATATTCCCACAATTATTTTTGCATTGACTAAAAGTGTCGAGAAAATCTAACTTTATTAGCAGGTCCCTAATTTTGCTTTCATTTAACTTATGACTAGATTTCCTTCACCACTCAAAGTATGTTTTCACTTCAAGGGAATTGACAATGTTGTGATAGAACAATTTACCACAAGATTCCTACTGGGAATGCATGGATCAGATATCAAAGTAATCATGATATATCTACAGGAGAAGGAGTAGGCTTGAGGAAGGTATTGAGACAGTTTGTATGTGGAAGAGTGTCAGAAGACATCTCTGTATATGTTCCAGCAGACATAAACAAGTCCATGTACAGCCAGTAGTCTCACAAAGATTGAAATGGAGCAAAAAAAAAAATAAAAATTAATTACAGTTTTGGAAGAATGGAAAATCCAGTTCTGCTTACAAATGTGACATTCAGGTCATTCTTCAGTAAAAACTTAGCACTAGAATCCTATGACATTATCCAAGAAAATGAACTAACTGAAACAACATAATCAAGGGCCATCCATAAGATACAAGTAGTTAATAATATAGATGAGAAGAGTGAGAGCAGAGTGACAGATTCTCAAATACAAGTTTAGAACTATAGGTGAATGAACAGCTTGAAGTTACTCTTGGATGGGTCCTTGAGATAAAGAACAGCTGTACCCTGGCCCTTTGCAAAACAGAGATAAATATCCCTTCCCTTTCCAAGAAATGTTGCTCTCAGCTAAGAAAATGCAGCTGCAAAGGTCACCACAAAAAGGAACTGTTGCCTTCTCCTCTGTAAGGACATAGTGTGGGTTAATCCTGAGAGTTACTGTCCTATGGGATTTTATTTCCCTATTAGATTGTGAAGCTAACTTGAAATATTTTCTTCATCAAGGGCATTTAAAAAAAAAGGCGTCACAGAAGAATTCCTTCCTATTAGATTATACCCATGAATGAAAGTTTAATTGTTTAGATTAAAACTGTTTGAGGAAACCTGCACATGAATAGGAAGTCAGGCTTTTAAGAAAGGCAGACATAAATATAAACAAAAACGCAATGCCAAACAGCAATTAGTGCTTTGTTCCTTTTTTGAATGACAGCATGCCCTAAACTCATTCATTTAGAGTTCTGACTTGCTGCAATGTGTAAATATACTACTGTAAATCCACTAAATAAGCTTTGTCTTTTGCTCTTGAGGTTCTTTGGCTTTTGCTGACTTTCTATGCAATGTTTTTGCTTTACTGTGCAAGACACAAAGGTCTCCATCTCCTTTTTTAAAGTTTGTTTGGAACGGTAATTATTCATAACTGACTTACCTGGAAATGTTTCACTGATACAGACAGAGATTGTGCTCACCAGTGGGAGTGCTAACAAACTGACTGCCAGAACTTTAAATGCCATGGCATGTAGAGTCAGTGCAGATCTAGATGGTTCTAATTGCTTGCAGTTGTTGAGTGACTGTCAAAACCATTTATTCTTACCACTGATGGTGAATTTTCAGAGAAATGTCACTGTAGACAAGAAGGTAGATTTTTCAAAGGCACAAATGGTAGTCAACCACCTCACTGCCATTTGCTCCTCTGAAAACCCTGCCCAACTCCTTGGACAAGATGCCTGGCAAACAGATGTGTAAGGGCAGAGTGGACGTTTAGATATCAACACCATCTTTGAACTCCTTGGATGAGGAGTCTGCCAACATTTTTTTGGCCCTTCCTCTAACACTTAATGTCTTCTAAGATGAAACACTAGCAAGTTCTTTAAGCCCATGTTATTTTAAATACAGGCCAAGACCTTTAACAAATCTGCTTAGTGGTGGCAGAGGAGGAAGAAAGATTTGGCCCTAAGTGTTGTTCAATAGCATGTCTTGGTTTGCTCTGGATGCTAGCCAAGACTGATATTTAAGAGGTGTTTTGCTGATGGGCCATCCTACCTCAGTGACAATAACAGAGTAGCACAGTCCCCAGCAGCCTATCCATCTCGCTAAATCTAAGAATAGATTTATAAAATCAGAGAAAATTCACAGAAGAGTCTGCTAGGATTTAACTCAATATTATCAAAGGAGAAAGGAATATAATCCTCTTCTAGAGCACTAGTTCTCACACTTCGGGGGCAAACAGAGCATTGTCAACACTCCAAATTCATCATGAACCACCAAGCATAGTTAATCAAACATTTAATTGAAAAAACACTGAAAAGATAAAAGAACTTTGACCACAAAGATAATAGAACTTTGAAGACAACTTGCCAGAATCTCACAGACCACTGATTGTCCTCGGACTAGAATCCGAAAGCTGTTTTTTTATGAAGTTTCCCAAATTATCTGCACAGCACCCTAGATAAAAAACATTAAGAATTAGTGAAATAGCAGTAAAACACTCTCATTGACTGTTCAATTTGTAGTGTTTTGGATGCAGTTTTTTTCAGCAGAAGCCTAGAATTGGCATTGGGAGCGTATAGGATATCTGAAAAAAAAAAAAAGAAGAAAGAAGCAGAGAAACTACCCGAAGAGTTGTGAATTAATGCTACAGTACTAGTGATGTGACAAGGAGATCAGCTTGTTAGGAAACTGATCAGGACAGGAAAATTAAATTCATTTATGATTTTATTTCATCCACTATATGTGTTGAATTTTGCAGATTAAGTAACTAAGATCATGCAAATAAAAAAACCTGATCACTGTTTGTTACTCCATTTTTTTTTTCAGATTGAAATAACACTTTGTTTTTCTAGAACATAAACATTTGAATTTTTAATGTTAATTTCAGAATATATAATAAAAGTTTTGTTAATTAGTGATGATCTTTCTGAGGTCACAAAGAAAATCTTCCCAGCTTACTGCAAATTAAAATGACCACCCATGAAATAAAAATACTCAATTAGTTTCAGTGTTCCTGTTTAAAAAAAGGCCACAAACAAATCAATCTTAGATTGAGGAAGACAGCTGGAATCTCGAAACATCTTTAAGTATTAATGGTGCTCAAGAACCATTTTATTTTGATTTTTCATCAGATCCCTTTGGTGTCTTTGACCAAAAGACATTGATGAACATGCCAAGAACATTACATAGTTAGCAAGCAGGGCTTAACACACTTCTGTTCAGAACTGAAGACTTTCATCTGGATTATACTGCTGGAAACATCTTAAAATTGATTGAATAACTGTAATGAGCTTCTGCTTAGTCCTACAACACCAAATATCCAAAATTCTATAAACATCAATTAAGCAAATCAGTGTTGTCAGTGAGCAGGTTCCACAGCATCTTCTGAGTCCTTAAGATAAATAAAATCCTAGATAGATAGATAGATAGATAGATAGATAGATAGATAGATAGATAGATAGATAGATAGATAGATAGATAGATAGATAGATAGATAGATAGATAGATGAATTTTTTAAAAAAAATTTATGTCACAGGATAAAGTGTAAAAATCAGTGAGACCATGAAAGTACAGAAAGCTTTCTGATGGGATATTCAAAACTTGCTTTGGAACTCAAAGTCCTGGACTTTGGAAGACATTTTAATTTCTACCAACTCTAAACTTTGCAACAAGATGTGAAATTTCAGCACTGAGGCAAAAAGAATGAGCAAAGCTTAACGTACAATTACTCATATAATAAAATCCAGAGCCTCACTCTTAAGCAGCTGAGATCACCAACTTTTATCTGCAATATGCATCTGAACTTCTGGGATGACCTCCAAACCTTTTATGATATGTCTAAAATACACCCTTTTTTAACAGTCCATATGCTCCTTGCCAATCTTCTACCTCCAAACACAGGCACTATGCAGCCAATTATGAATGTCTCTGAGATCCCCTGGTAGACACTCTTATTCAGAAATAAAGTGCCCTTGATCTTCTGTAGCTTTACTCTCCCAGTTTAGACTCTCAAATGTGAGAGTTCACCAGTGCTTATATGAAGATTTCACAAGTGTAACAGAGCAATAACTTATGTTCTGATTCTGCACTTTTTCTCTATTTTCCTTAACTCCCCTAAGTGTCCCCATAAAGAAAAATCTCTTGGGAGGAAAAGGTACTTGCAGTGCCCTGAACTGTAGGAGAAGGGCTGCAAGAGACCTTTTGCCTCTGTCTCTGGCCTCCTATGTTTTATATGCTGCTCCATTCCCTTTCATGTAATTAATCTGACAAGTTTTTGAACAGCTGTCTAACTTTTACCCTGAGCCTGGGGTAGAAAATTTTTATCTTCGCTAAGAACAGCATGGAAAACTTCTCCCAGTCAGTTAACAGTTTGTCTCTCTGTGGGTTTTTAAAGTCTGAGTACAGATTTACAGCATGTTTTATGTATATTTTTTTAGTCCCAAGGTCCCTTCTCTTCACAGATACATACACAACGTGTCATGTAGAAAATATAAATTGTTGATTGTACAGGCACTTTCCTCCTTTTTAAACCTTTCCAAAGGTCTTTTTGTTAAATACACCCAGACACCGTTTGACAGATGAGGGGCTAATTGCTCTGTGAATTACCTCTATCGATTCCTGTTTCATGTTGAGCCAAACAAACAAAAGATATTAATGCTTCGAAAAAAATGAATGATGACCTTTCTCTGCAAACACAGCTTGCGGCCTCTGATTATTGGTGATTCCAAAGAGCAGCGGTCAATCGCAATAGCTGTAACGCTATGATCACTATAATAAGCTTGCCTGACCTTCTCTGCCATGTTAAGTGGTTTAAATTTATTTGCCCAACAACAGTGGAGCTTTCATTTAAAGTCACAGAACATTCAATTCTATCTAAAGATCCAGGCTATTTTTTTTTTTAAGCTTTACCTTTTTTTTTTTTCTTTCTTTTTTTTTTCTTTCTTTTTTTTTTAAGGGAAAAAAGTGTGCCTCACTTGGCAGTGATAATAACACTGGATACAAGGCACAGCCAAGGAGTTATTCTAACCTGGATAATCAAGGGCCCTTGTTGTGGCTCTAACAGTGTGGATTTTTCTTGAGCGTTTTGCCTTCCCACTGCTCCACTCATCTTAGAAGTGTAATTTATTTTGCACTCTCTCTTCAACAGAGTTGCAGTTGGGCACTATCTTTGCAGTTATCCCAGCTGGACTAAAAGAAAATCATTATCATTGAATGCAAATGTTGTCCTAAAATCCAGTCCCTGTAAACAAGATTTCCAGAGAAGTGGTCGATAGCAGAATTTGGCTACAAGCAAAACTCCCGCAAGCCCTTCATCAATGTTCTCTGTTTTCATTCTCCCTACTTGGAGTCAGTGTGAGAAAAGAAAGGTAAAAATCAGGGTGAGGCAAACAACAGAAGATGAAGTATTTCTCTTTTTGCTAGAAGCAGTCTGTAAATTTGCTGGAATATTCGTTATCTTGAGATTTCCACCTCCCTCCTTGGTTTACTGTGGACAAGAAATATGTGTGAGACAATCCTTCGTCTTGATGTCTGCGATAATATGACACTGTATCCATAAAGTGGGAATAATAATCCTTAGTCTCCTCTTCAAAGTGCATTTCTAAGTGTTGGATACAGCAACCTCAGTAAAGTCCTTGGGAATTCAACATTCATTTTGATCACTGTTATAAGCCACTGTAGTCTGGTATCAAATGAAAGCTGAAATACAGCAACAGCAAAATATGGTCTAAATTTCTTAGAGACAAAAATACAGGATCAGAAATGATTCCTGGGGGAAACCAAAGCCAGCAGAAAGCTATTCACTTCTCTCAACCTCATTTTTAAAATTCTATTTACCTTCCCCTCTGTGAGAGAGCAAAACCACTATAGATTGGGAAATTCCCCCTCTTTCCACAGATACAAAGGACCATCTTGGGGTCAGGGCTCAGCCCAACTTCACCACATACGGACAAGGTCTCACTCATCCTCCTGGTCCTCCACCCTGGATGCTCTGCCTGCCTAGAGCTTGTATGGGTGATGGCACTTGGATTCAGCCAGAATCAGCTCTGTGAGCCCCACTTCCATCCTGACTGTTGATTCCTCTCTCCCAAAATATGAGTAAACATGAGGAGAAGCAGTAGTCATCAAAGTGATCCTGCTATGAATTCAAGGCAGAACTAAGGGGGTAAAGGAAGTTCTGATGTGTTGTCAGGCTGGTGGCATCCTTAAAGGTAGATTTGAGTAGTGATGCAGACATGCTTAGCTTGAGGAAAACTTGGAAGTGCAATAAAGCTGAGTCAAGTGAAGGAGGGTAGTTCCTGCCAAAAGAAGTGGTGAACGAGGTAGTCAAACCACAAAAGGAATACAGGAAGGAGAAATGTGGGGAAAGTACCCTAAAATTTTCTCTGTGGATATATTGGCACAGAGCATGGCTGTTGACTGTGTTTGTGTCTGCAAAAGAAACTTCTTCCCTAAATGAATTTATTATCAAAATGCCCCTGGAGGCTGGAATTTAATTTCAAATAGAGCTTAAGTAATCAGACATCTATGTCTTGGAGCTGTGAGAGGCTGAGGCCTGTTGTGCTCTGAGAGACAGATATATCTTGAACATCAAAAATTAAAGTTCTGAGAAAAATCTGTTTCAGGCTTAACAAAATTCTGATGCACTTATATATCCATATCAGAGTTGTACCCAAGGAAGGAACAGTCCTTTAAACCTTTATATGTCAAATATCCTGGGCTCAGGAGAATGGTGGAAAGGATGAAATCTCAGTGCCCAGACCAAGGACGAGGTTGTCCTTTCTCCCCAGTTGAGCAGTCACACCCTCACAAAGATACTGCTGAGTTTGGCCATTATGGAGAAGGGAAGTTCTTGGAAATTGTAGTGCAGGATAAAACACCGCTGCGCATCAGTAAAACACTGTAGAGTCTGAAGTTCAAGTCAAATTTGGTTTTTTTATGCAAGGGGAAACTGAGGGACAGAGATAGAGAGAAGCACATGAGTAAGAAAGAAAAGGAGGGGATCTGTCAATCTGATCCCAAAATTTCACTTTCAGAGTGCAAAAGCAGGATTGTGATAAGAAATTTTCACTAATTCTTCCTGCTGTATCTTTTTGCACATTTAAAATTCAATATATTAAGCAAGCAGGTAAGTAGTCACAGACCTTGAAATAAAGAGGCATCTGGCTAAGGACTGAACAGGTGTTGAAAATAGGTTCCCACAATTGGCAGGGTTTTTCGATACACCAATATTCTGGAGACACTGTTGGGGGGGTTGTTTGTTTGTAGGTTTTTTTTATTTTTCAATGAAGATACTTTCAGTTTTTTTCCCTGGGCTGCTAAGTGCTGAGAAAGTGGGGCAGGAGAGAAGCAGTGCAAACAGGAATCTATTTTAAAATGCATTCTTCTTATGGATCAAAGCCAATATGATTAAAGACCAAAACTATGTTCATTGTTACGTACCAAAACTTTTTAATTTGCATGAGGGGTTAGTGCTCTCACACCTGTCTGTTGTCCCAGTGCTGTACCTTCCTACAGCCATCACTTTTTTCTCAAAAATACCAAGAATACAAAGAAGCACATGAGTGGGAATGTTCTCGCCTCTAGAAAACTGTTCCAGAGATTCCAAGTCACATTTACCTATTTTCATGTGGTCACTTCAGTCCCTCACTCCTTTCTGGTGCATTTTTTCTAAGGAGTAAAGTGGACTTTGAAAAGAAAACAGGAAATAATTTTAAAATATCTTATAAACATTTTAACTGGTTGGAGATCCTTCAAAGGAGTTTTCACCAGCCTACCAGCCCCTTGGATTTTAAACACTGTAACAGTGTTTAGATAGAGAACAGTATATTTTGACCTGGAGATTGGTTTCATAGGCTCCACCAGTGCATCAGGCACTGGGACTGGTTTCCCACAAGAGTAAACTCTTCTGAGGATCTGCTTCTTAAGAACAAAGGAAACAGATTACAGTGAGTCCTTAAGGACAGAGAGCTGGCATTTCCTCCCACTTGTGCCTCTACCAAGCCAAAAATAGCTTCAGTTTGGGAGACATCACACACAGATGAGATTCAAACTGTTCTCAAATTGAGGATGTTGCTCTGCCACTGTTTCTCTGAGAACAACAGTAGGCCAGATTTCTGGCTCCAATAGGCTGGATGTGATAATATATGGATCTCCAAGTGCTTTGGATTTTATAGGACACCTCCCAGTGGACCGCCTGCAGTTGTTAGCTCAAGGGATGAAAAGCCTGTGAAGTTGTATTCCCACAGCCAGATGGGATATAGGACTTTCTCCCTCAGCTGAGAACCTTGCATTTCAAATCCTGTCTAGGTAAATTACCTTTCCAGGGCTGGGTATTTCCTTTTTGGATATTCCTTGGAAGTAACCTTTAGGGAATTGACTAACTTCTTAATGGCTTGGTCAGACAAGAAGGAAGGAAACTTGCACTGGTCCAGTGGGAGGCACCACTTCAGGCACTCAGCATCCTGCAATTCTTCCAAGTTGGTGAATCACAGTAGTTTAACTCTCTTTCAAGGGCAAACTTCTTCCTTTCAGATAGGGCCAAGGTAGCAAAGGCAGGGTCTAAAATAGTTTCAGCCAACATTTGGCTTTGAAAATAATTTCAAAGAGTCACTGATGACTGCTAGGAAGAAGTCTAGCCTTGATTTAGAAGAAGTGAAAAAAGAATATCTCTTTGAGTCTAAATTCTGGAAAATAGCGATCTATTCAAAATATAAAAACCATTTGTTAGATTTGCTTAGCATCTCCAAGGTTCATTCTAAGGAAATGGACAAATAACAAGCCTTGCCTTTTCTTGTGCTTGCTGGAGATTAGAAATAATTGGATACCTGTCTAATTCCATTATATTATATTATATTACATTATATGACATCAGAACTAAAAGCAGCTACAGACCTTGCTACAAAGAAAGTTCAAAGCAACACCTTCATGTCTTCACTATAAACAGGACCATTTCTCCAGGAGCTATTGTGTGTTTTATTTTACAAAACATTGATTCACCTCCTCAATCAGCTAGGTTTGCATCTGCGTTTCTCTGGAGGTTCTACTCCCAGTTCAGAGCTGTGTTTTTCCAACTTTTGAGTCTAACTTTAATGTCTCTTGGTATTGTGATGACAACTGGGAGCCAAAGAAACAAATGGGAAGATGTTTTGCACAGTCCTTAAACAGACATTTTAGGGTTTTTATCAGAATCATATCAGCATTTTACCTAAGACAGAATTCAGATTAATATTTTCTTGACTAGTTCCATCTTTTGGTAAAGTTCTGTAAAAGGTTATTCTTCCTTCCCTAGACTCCAGTAATAGTGATAATTGATTAAATGATTCAATGCAAAAAAAAAAAAGATGGGTTGTATTCCTGGCAGAATTTACTGTGAACCAAAAACCTTTTACCAAAAAAAAAAAAAA